>CM059199.1:3012960-3083947 GCA_030323885.1 Branchipolynoe longqiensis
CCGCTCACACCTACACACCCCAGGTATATCCATGCACAGACACACACCCCACCAGGTCACACCTACACCCCCCAGGTATCCACATACAGACACCCACTACCGGGTTTCCACACACCACCCGCTCACACCTACGCACCGCAGGTATATCCACACACAGACACACCCCACCGCTCACACCCGAGGTATCCACACACACGGACCATCGGGTCACACCTACCCACCCCAGGTATCCACCCACACAGACACACACACCACCAGTCACACCTACACATCCCAGGTAACCCCCCTCCCTCCCACACCCACACACAAATACCGCCGGACGAGCAGATGGCCGGCGACACGACGCATTTCCTCAAATTTCAGTTCCACTTCCAGAGTAATTTGAAGATGATGTATCAGTTCCATTCTTCCCAGCTTTGTCGCTTTTGTCCGTCTGGGGCCCAGTGATGAAGCGTCAGTTTCCCCCTTGTTTCTTCTTGTTTCTTCTTTTCTTTCTCCTTTTTTTTCAGCCGCGACTGATTCAGAGAATTCCTACCAATCTATCATAAACAAAAGTTGGGGTCCTCCGCTCCACGCCGCGATGGGGGGGGGGTTTGAAAGTGAGAGACAGAGAAACTGAGAAAAAGGGGTAGTGGTGGTGGGGGCGGGGGAGGGGGGGTCTTTTGTTGGGGGATGAGGGGGGGGGGGGCTCCCATCTGCATTGTGTGACCAGCTCCCAAGATGCGGTGATGGATTTGGGGTGAGCATCTTTTGGAGCCTCATCAACGATTGGTTTTTTTTGTGGGTTTTTTTTCCCCGGCCGATTGACATTGAAATGGTGTCGTTTTGCGTAGTTTATGCCCACACCACTTTCGGCCACTTTTGGTCATTTCGATGCCGTCCGAGCCTTGCGGGAAAGTGAGGTGGGGCGTGGGGTGGGGTGGGGTGGGGCGCCAGTCGAGCGGGGGCTACCGTGACCGGAAGTGGGGGTGCATGAGGGAGTGGGGGCGGAATAGACTACATCACGGTTCCAGCGGCGCGGTGCATTGTGGGATGCATCAGAGCAAAATAACCCCCCAAGAAGCACATGGCACATGCTAATGCTAATACACTGGGTGCAGCTATGAAATGTGCTAGTTTCAGCTCATCTCAGCTCTTGTTTGAAACATAGAATACCAACTAAAAAAATATATTAATCTTTTATCCAGCATTGCATTTACATCAATATAATCAGCACATCTTATGCCATGTGCATTTAGATTTAGAAAAATCTAGGCACTCAGACTAGTGTTAGAGCCATAGCCAGAGTCAGTTTTACTTATTTTATTCATGTTTTTATTTATATCCACACCACCTAGGCACAAACCGTTTGGAACCCATATAGAAAACATGTTTAACAAAAAGATTATATTAAAATAATAAGGGTAGGGTTTTGGATTTCTATTAATTTTGAATAGAACTGACATTTTTCACTGCACTTATTGGCAAACTCAATGGCCGTACGCCTTTGCTTTGCTCCCTATGCCGTTTTCAGCGCATGCGCAGTTGGAACCGTGATGTAGTCTATGCGTTTGTGATGAAGGATATGTGAGAGAGTGTGTCTGTGTGGTTGTGCAAGATGGGGAGAGAGAGAGTAGGCGCGTGTTCTGTGTGTGTTGTGAGTGTACAAGGTGCCTGTCACACTATGCCGGATTGAGTAAGGGACAGTATTGTCTAGTCTGCTAGTGTTCGGGCGCGATAAGTATACAAAAGTATTAAAATCGAAATCGGGTCAAAGGCCGCCGGATCAATGGCCATGAAACGGACATGACCGGATAGCCAATGAATGAAACAAACTCAAACAAACCGGACAAGAACCGTACACATCAATCCAGCGGCATCCGTTCCAAGTTTTGTGCATGTTCAAAACTTGTACGAACACAAACCAGACTTTGCCGGATATCAACAGACTTTATTCGGTTTCTTTCCGTTTCCCCCAATCCGGTGATGTGTGACAGGGCCTTAAGACTAAGACTAGTAAGACTAAGAGTAGACTAAGAGGCCTGGTTTTGGGGGGGGGGGGGGTCGGGAGAATGAATCGTGTGAATGTGTAAGAGTGACGACTGCAATTGGTTGCTGGCAGAGGATGAGTGTGCATGGTCTGTGTGGGTGTCAGTTTTGTGGTCTCTGTGTAAGAGAGTGAGAGTGTGTCATTTGTGTAAGGGAGTAAGGGTGTGTTCTTTGTAAGGGAGTAAGGTAGTGTTATTTGTGTAAGGGCCTGAGTGTTTGGTATGTGTGTAACTGTAAGGGAGTGTTATTTGTGTAAGGGCCTGAGTTTTTGGTATGTGTGGAGTTCTCTGTGGCAGAGTGGTTAGAGTGTCTGACTTTTTTCTAGGTCGGACTCCTAATCTGAAGGTTGGTGGTTCGATTCCCCATGCCAGCACCTCTGCCACTTTGGATTTCCACCGCTGTGTATAACTTACAGCCTCATCAAAGGTCGGTTGCTCTCATACCATGTCTATGTTGTGTGGGAGGTTAAAAATCCCTTGGGTTAGTAAAAGTGTAGGCTCGGGCTTTCTATCGACAAACTGTCTAATGGTGAAAACAAGTATATTCAACTTATCCATGATATGCAGTATAAATCTTCTTCTTAACAAAAAAATGTGTGTAAGGGAGTGATGGTGTGCTCGTTGTAAAGGAGTGACGGTCTGGTTTTTGTGTAAGGGACTGGGTTTGTGTTATTTGTGTAAGGAAATGATCCTTATTGAGTAACTAATCAAATCAAACAAGAAAGACTTTGGCACAGGCGATAATATAGTCAGAACGAGGACTGTTGAAAGCTTACTTCCTGCATTTTCCCGCAATTTTCCTGACAGTGCTAATCCTATGGGGGGGAAAATCTGTTTTTTTGCGGAAATTCCACATTGGTTTTCCATCTGATTTGCGCAGGTTTTTTTGTGTCGAAGACCACTTTCATTCCTGAGTGTGCATGTCAGTGTGGGTGTGTGCGAGTACATTCTCCTGTGTCAGAAAGATTGAGGCCTGGTTGTGGGGTATGTGGGTGTGTAAGAGAGTGAGTGCATGGTCTGTGTGGGAGGGTACGAGGGGAGGGGAGGTGGGTGAGGGGGTGGGGGAGGGTGGCGGCGGTTCCGAGTGCAGGATTCGGCCCGAGGCTGATAAATCAATCACTTCTCTTCCCGTCGTGCTTTTAAAAGCGTGGCCAAATTTGCCATTATGTCGCTGCAAAGGTGACCGTGGTGCACCATTACTGGAGAGGCCTCCACGGCGCGCTCTATCAGATTACCACCCGCTCCTCCATGGTGTCCGCGCCGTCCACTCTACCCCCCCCCCCCACACTCTATCCGCCCCCCACCCCCGCCACACCTCCAGCCACAACATGGTCCAACTGTAGCAGTACCCGTGTATAACAGAGAAGCTCTGCAAGTGCCTTGGCGGAATTACTTTTTTCTCTTTGAAAAAAAGAAAAGTCCAGTAATTTTCTTGATTGAAAAGAAATGTACACGTCCCTTTTGGTCTTGGTTGGTACTGAGAACAGACGATTTCGACTAAATTTGGATCCCTTGATTTTTCATATCTACATTTTTTATATCTACATTTTTCACGAGTAGCCAGAGGCGTAGTACTGAGGTATATATATATATACATGTATGTATATTCACAAATATATTTATAGATATACAAATATATATTTATATATACAATTATATATATACACACATTTATATACACATGTAAGTACATGCATATATATATATATATCCATATATCCATATATACACAAATATATTTTTCTTCATTAATAAAAACAAAAAAAACAGGTTCATGCACCCCCTTTATTCAATGTTAT
The DNA here is from genome assembly GCA_030323885.1 of Branchipolynoe longqiensis. Taxonomy (NCBI): domain Eukaryota; kingdom Metazoa; phylum Annelida; class Polychaeta; order Phyllodocida; family Polynoidae; genus Branchipolynoe; species Branchipolynoe longqiensis. Next base: position 3,016,787 of record CM059199.1, read on the forward strand.
AAACGCATATTTTTCTTGATTACAAAAAATGAACAAGTTTACACGCCCCTTTATTTCCCAAATTGGTACCGAGAACACAGCGTTCTCTGCTAAATTTAGGTCCAGTACATTTTCCCATAAATATATATACACATATAATTATGTATATATATATATAAATCGACCGACCATGGGACCGACTTTAAATGGTCCATTTAGGGAGGTGGTCGGGTTAGAGAGTTAGAATATCCTTGCAATGGTCTTGTTGGGACCCAAATAAAGCGATTGATACATGGGAGTGGTCGATCTGTGGACGGGTCGGTATAGAGAGGTGTTACTATATATGCATATATGCACGCCATCAGTGATTGTATAGGAAATAGCCAATTCTCAAAGCATCTAACTGTTAAATATGTATTTGTTTATGTATATATACTTATATTTGCATATATATATGTATTTATATGTACATGTATATAATATGTATATAAATATTATATATCAGATTAGACATACTGTTTATGATGGTCCCGGAATGCCATAGTCAGTTTTCAGTTAGCAAGAAGAGCCCCAGCAACCGCATACTCAACAAACGCCCCTCTACGAAGTAACCCCACCCCATCTCTACAGTGCCCCCCCCCCCCTAAAACCACAGCCGCCACAGCCGCCACCGCCACCACCATGACCCCAAAGCACACAGACTCCCATGTAGCAAAGACCCTATAATACTAAGACGGCTTACTCAGCCTGTACTGTGTAATCAAAATGATCAAACCCACCACTTGGTGCGCTGGCTGTTCTCTTGGTTAAACAGTCGCTATATTATATGTATAAATGTATATATGAATGTGAAAGATGTGCGATGATGGCAATGATGCTGATGATGATGTGTATTTGTTCATAACAATTTCATATTGATGTGTATTCATACTAACCTATCTCGACCAGACGGGATGGCTGAATGAGTTAGAGCATCCATCTCCCATGCTGGTAGATCGTGGGGTCGTGGGTTCGAGTCCCGGTCGAGTCAAACCAATGACTTTAAAATTGACACTTGTTGCTTCCTAGCCAGGCGCTCGGCATTATTAGGATAGGGCAAGGACTGGTGTGCTCAGTGTCAGGATAATGTGACTGAGTGGGATACCAGGTCATGGTGCCGGTGGCCTGGTTTCCCCATGGGACAGCACTATAAAGTCGCCATGAGTGCGCACTGTCACAAGTCGGTACCCGTCCTGATATGACCTTAGATGTTGCTAGGACGTAAAACAACAACAAACAAACTAACCTATCTCATGTATAATATAATTGTATGTGTTTACATGTGAAACACCAACCAGCAGCCGGGCTGATCAAACCCACCACAAGGTGGCACTGCAAAATTTACATTACCATGGGAGAGATAGGGAGTGAGCCGTCTTAGTATTATAGGGTCTTTGCATGTATCCACGGAGATGGATTCATGATTTTAGCGTGCCGCGGCTATCAATTCATGGTCCTATGGATGGAGACTGTAGTCTAGGGTGTGGGTGGGTGGTGGGTGGGTACAAAAACACCTAGATTACCCACAGTAAGGGGGTGTGAGGGCAATCGATATGCAGTTGAGCAGTGTGTGTGTGTGTGCAAAGTCATTGAACGGCGACTGCGCACCGAGGTTTGCATGCAGTGTGCACGCATGCGCAGACATGGAAGCTTTCCCCGCTGTTGTACCCCAAAAACACACACACACACAAACAAACAAAAAACACTAAAAAGCCCTCATTCCATTCAACGGGCCTAGTATGAAATGGAATGGAACGAGAACCCCGAACGCAATATGCGAGAGTAGATTCAGGCCGTAAAATGCGCAATGCTTTTGCCCTGGTTCAAAAACATTACTAAATTGTATTCAACTGATTTGACAGCTGGGGGCCTCCTGCAAAGGGGTTGTGGTGGAGCGTGGAGGGGGGGGGGGGGGGCAATCACTCAGCCTTGGAGGAGTTTCAAGCCCATCCGGAGATCGCCCAGGGTTCGCCCGGCTGTTGGGGTTTACTAATAATTCTGCCTTTTTGGTTTTACTAAACATTCACAATCAGGGATGAAAGTGGTGTCTGATTAAAAAAAAATTTAAAAGAAGCAGAAATCAGATTGGAGTTAGTGAGACCTTGGCGTTAATGGCGGATTTCTGTCAAAATAGGGATTTTCGCCAATGGGATTAATTAGCACTGTCAGGAAATCGTGAGGGGAAATGCCAGAAGTTAGGTTTCAACTGTAGTCGTTGTGACTATATTAGCACCGATACCTTTTTTTTTTCTTTCTTTTTTTCTTGAAGATTTATACTGCCTATCATCGATAAGACTGAATAGACTGAGCCTACACTTTTACCGACCCAAGGGATTTTTAATCTCCCACACCACATAGACATGGTATGAGAGCAACCAGCCTTGGATGACGCTGTAAGTTATACACAGCGGTGGAAATCCAAATTGGCAGAGGTGGGGGCATGGGGAATCGAACCACCAACCCTCAGATTAGGAGACCAATTTTTTTTCAAGTCACTAACCACTCCCCCACAAAGAACGGTTAGGGTTTTATGGTCTAGAAACATTGATGGTCATTAGGACTAATCAATTGCTGTCATATAAAATATAGTGACATTTTGTGAACGCTACTAGTACTAAGTGAATATTAACAATCGAGGAAATCTGAAATCGCAGTGATGTTTCATCCTTAAATACTGAGGAATACCGAGTTAGGAATTGGCACTGAAATGATTTGTGTTCAATTTGTGTTCCTCTAAAGCAACTTGAGCATATGTAGGTGTCTCATTTGGAAAGACATTTGCTTATATTTTGTTTGTTGTGGGGGCTTAGCATCCTAGCAACACCTAAGGTCATATCAGGATGGATACTGACTTGTGACAGTGCACACTCCTGGCAACGCCATAGTGCTGACCCTCTAGGAGCCTGATCCACCTACACCATGATCCGTTATCTCACTCAGTCACATTATTCGGATACTGAGAAAATCAGTGCTGGTGGTATCTTACTAATGCTAGGTATGAATTTTGTAAGTCATTGGCTTCGAACTCATTATCCTGATATTGATATTGAACAACCTAGTATTTTCCATATCCTGGTTATAATTAGGACTGACAGACTAATATAGATTTTTTAAATGATTCCTTTGACTCACCCGGGAATTGACCCCACGACATATATACCATAGAAAGCCAGTCAGCATTCTTCTAGATTCTTAGCAGTCATTTGTTAGTGAAATGTGTCGCAGATTTAGTCAGATGTATCGCTGATGTTTTAAAAACTGGCCAGACATTTGTTAGCAAGACTTACTGATGATGTTTGCGAAACATTGTTCAGACATTTGTTAGCTATATGATGTTTTCGAAAGAACAATCAGACATTTGATAGTAAGACGTCGCTGTTTTCCCCCCGAAAGAATTATCAGTCAGCTGTTAGTAAGACATGTCGCAGCAGACCCCTCCGGCTGCGCTGACCCCTCCAGCTTCACCTCCAGGGCCAGGACCGGATTGTGTCGGATCAGACCGGGGGGGGGGGGGAGGGGGTGTCTTTCATTGATCCGAATTGCATTGAACCAGAACGAAAGTATTGCCCCTCAAAATAATCAGATTTTCTAGAAATGTCAGGGCCAATATGTGTGTTCCGTGTTGAGCTGGTACCTCAGGAAGATTCGCGGGTATGACGCAGCATGCTGGGTCACAGCTATCGCTCAACTGGCGGAAGGTGGGTGAGGGAGGAGGGGAATATGCATATAGAAAATGGTGAGTTGTCAAATGTAAAATATCGGCTAAGATAATTTCACTGCAATCACGATTAGAAACAAATGCATGGCAAGAACTCTACCCAATGGAAGATAACCATGTCAAAAGTAGCCAGATAACACACCACACAGCTACGTACAAGCCTATGATATGTAAATTGGAGTAGGCTAGTCTACTAATAAGAGTAGAACAAAATAAAATACATATATGCCAAGAAAATCCAAAAAAACTAACATAGGCTACTAACCATACCAACCAACTATCTATCTGCTACTGAAATGCAGGCAATCAAATTACTTATCAGCAGCTACTGCATGGTAAGATAACACCAACACTACAACTGGCCAGCATTGAAAACAAGCCTGGGTACCCAGGCTTATATGCTATGGACAGTATAAATAAAGCCTCAATTTAAAAAAAAAAAAAAATGTTTAGTCACCAGGAGGCATGTGGTTCGCGGTGAAAATTGAGTTTTCAATATAGGCGCTATATTGAGGGATAGGCCAGCAATCCCAGCTTCCGCTTTCTGAGCAGAGGCTGCAACCCAATATGATGGGTCGCAGCCTCAGTCCTTCCTAACTGCACTACTGGAACCTTACAATGGACTCCCCTGATATATTTATGAAATGCCATGATTAAAGGTACATATTCGGATGTATAGATACAATTTTCTAGACCAAATATTCAGTTACATTTGATCCCACATAAAAATATCATTTTCTAGACCAAAATATTCAGTTAAATTTGATCCCACATAAACATAACATTTTCTAGACCAAAATATTCAGTTACATTTGATCCCACATAAAGTTAAAATTGTCTAGACCAAAATATTCAGTTAACTTAAAGATTACATTTTATAGACCAAAATATTCAGTTAAATTTGATCCCACATGAAGTTAAAATTGTCTAGACCAAAATATTCAATTAACTTTGATCCCCCATAAAGATAATATTTTCTAGACCAAAATATTCAGTTACATTTCATCCCACATAAAGTTAAAATTGTCTAGACCAAAATTTTCAGTTAACTTAAAGATTACATTTTATAGACCAAAATATTCAGTTAAATTTGATCCCACATGAAGTTAAAATTGTCTAGACCAAAATATTCAGTTAAATTTGATCCCACATGAAGTTAAAATTGTCTAGACCAAAATATTCAGTTAAATTTGATCCCACATGAAGTTAAAATTGTCTAGACCAAAATATTCAGTTAAATTTGATCCCACATGAAGTTAAAATTGTCTAGACAAAATATTCAGTTAAATTTGATCCCACATAAAGATAACATTTTCTAGACCAAAATATTCAGTTACATTTGATCCCACATAAAGATAACATTGTCTAGACAAAATATTCAGTTAAATTTGATCCCACATAAAGATAACATTTTCTAGACCAAAATATTCAGTTAAATTTGATCCCACATGAAGATACAATTGACTTATTCTGTCTCCTTTTCAGTCTAGATCGAATCAGTACATGAAGCACCAATACCAAAGTGCTACTATTGGAAGGAAGTGGAATTTTGACTTCCGGTAAAAGAATATCTGCAATTCTCTCACAGCGCTCGGTTTCTGAGGAGCTGTGCAGTTTTTCTTGAAAGCCCTATGACTTATCCTTCCGGCTATATGTGAAAGAATCATGTTGAGGATATATTTAGAGAGTGGCGGTTAGGAGCCAGGTGGTGCTAGTTACCTGAGGGTTGCAGCGTTGCTTACCTGAAAGGCGCCATGCCCTCCCGAGTCCATTAGCTTATGTCTACCATACCTCCTGCACACAGCTCAGTGGAAGTGGTTAAACATTTATCGCCGCCTCGAAAGAATTTGATATTTTATCCCACATTTCCAATTCAGTGGGGGTTAAACAATTATTGGTCAAATATTTATCGCCGCTTACACATGATTTCATATTTTATCTTACATATCTAATTCAGTGGAGTTTAAAAATGTATTGCTTTCAAGAAAGAATTTGAGATTTTATTCCGCATATCCAATTCAGTGGGGGGTTAAACATTTATTGCCGTATTCAATGAATTTCGGATTTGATGCTACATTAGCTCAGGTCAACCATAACTGCTGCACACAGGTCAGCTGAATTTGTTAAACATTTATTGCCGCCTAGAAGGAATTTTCGATTTTATCCTACATATCCAATTGCCGCATGCAATGAATTTCAGATTTGAGCCTATATATGGCGAAGGAGTCCATTAGCTCAGGTCTACCGTACCTCCTGCACACAGCTCAGTGGAAGTGGTTAAACATTTATCGCCGCCTAGAAAGGATTTTATATTTGATCCCACATTTCCAATTCAGTGTGGGGTTAAACAATTCAGTGGGGGTTAAACAATTATTGGTTAAATATTTATTGCCGCTTAAACAGAATTTCATATTTTATCCTACATATCTCATTCAGTGGAGGTTAAACATTTATTGCCGTCTAGAAGAAATTTGAGATTCTATCTACATTTATTGCCATCTAGAACTAGAAGCAATTTTAGATTTGAATCTGCATATCCAATTCAGTAGGGGTTAAACATTTATTGCCATCTAGAACTAGAAAGAATTTTAGATTTGATCCTGCATATCCAATTCAGTAGGGGTTCAACATTTATTGTCGCAAAAAATCTATTTCAGATTTGATCCTGCATATCCAATTCAGTAGGGGTTAAACATTTATTGCCATCAAGAACCAGAAAGAATTTTAGATTTGATCCTGCATATCCAATATAGTAGGGGTTCAACATTTATTGCCGCATAAAATCAATTTGAGATTTGATCCTGCATATCCAACTCGGCGGCTGGTGTGGCTCGGATATTGCAACTTTGGGGAGAGTTATTCCATGTCCTTTTCAGTCTAGATCCAATCAGTGCATGACGCACCAATACCACCAGCACACTATTGGTACTGTGATCTAGAAGTGGAATTTTGACTTCCGGTGAAATTTGTGCAATTCTCAGTCACCTGTAAATTGAGTTCAGCTTCCATTGCTTTGTTTTGGGGGGGGGGGGGTATGTTAGTTGGTTAAGCCGGGGAAATTTCAATTGGTCTTCCTCATTCCACTGCTCCTTGCCCTATCCTAGTAATGCCAAGCACCAGGCTAGGTAGCGACAAGTGTCGTATTGCTAAGTCATCAGTTTGACTCAGCGAGGGTTCGAACCCCATGGGTTCGAATCCCACGATCTACCAAGGTGGAAGACAGACGCCCAACTCATTCCTCCCGTCTGGTCGTGGAATAGTGTCGGCCGCGAGTGCGCACTGAAATGGCCTCAGATATTGCTAGGCCGCAAACCACCCATCACTCGCTCGCTCACACGCAGAACATTGCGCATGCTCAGGTGAGTATATGTTGAGAGGTGACAATGATTGATGTAGAGATTAAACACACCGCCCAGTCCTTCTCTGACGGCTGCTTTGTTGACTCCTGACTGCCACGTATTTTGTTTAATTTAACTAGAATTCGGTGCAGAATTCTCCCGACTAAGTGCTATATGGCAATGCCTTTTGTGAACTTGTCATCGGCACGTTGCGCCACATGTGTGTAGCCAATGAGTAATCACTTTATTTCATGTCAACAAATGGCTCTTCATTCCATGTCTACAATTAGCTAATTGCCTTCTGTTATTTTATTCACGCATTGCCCACCATGGGGGCATACCGACTTGAAAACAAAATCCACTAAAACAAACAGACCCCAACAAAATATTTTCTTTAGTTTTGAATTTAAATAACATAATTTCTATGTTCTTTAAAATGATTAAATTCCGAACTTAATGTCATTACATAATCACCACCATCGCATGTCCTGTATGACCTTTTGCGGAGTTCCGCTCGATACATGACCCCCTGATGTGACCTTGCCCTGCGATATCCAACTGGGGGTGATTTTGGGTGGTCTGGATCTAAGGGTGGTTTGGGTGGGGGGGAGAGGAGGTGTCGGGGGAGGGGGGGGGGGTGCTGGTGAGAGATAGGGGTTGTATGGAACAAGTGTATTCATACAAGCTCAATCTGTCGTAATTAATCTTCACTGAACGCGGAGGTCAGAACGAGGCTCACCTGTACAACGACAACAAACCCCCCACTCCCCCCCCCCCACCGCCTCCCACCCCCTACCTCCAGCCCCCCTCCCCCCCCCCCCAACCCAAATAACCTACAAACTAACACAAAAAACACAATTTACCTACGGTTGCACCTTGCTTTAACTCGTACATGTCACAAGCCCCCCTCCCCCTGCCTATCCCCCTCGCCCATCCCTCTCCCACCCCTCGCCCCTCCCTCTCCCACCCCTCCCCCTCCATCTTCCCCCCCCCCCTCCCTCCCCCCCTCCTCCGCCTCCAGCCCACAGCCCCCCCCCCCTCCCCTGCCCCAAACCACACAACCTACTACAAACTAACAAGAAACACAATTTACCTACATTGCACCTTGCTTTAACTGATGTACTTGTACTGTCACAAGCCTCCCTCCTCCCCCCTCCCCCCACCCATCCCGACCTTAAGGCGCCTGGTTAGTGAAAGAAACCCAGATCCACCCCAAAGCGTTTTTCTAGCCTTGTTTTACATGTAGTACCCTCCCTTTGAGATTTTTAAAAGCTCAGGGATTAAGCTAAGATTCCTTCTATGCAGTATGCGGCATGCGGTATGCAAATGGGAGGATTCCTTCTACATGGCATGTGGCATGCAGCACATGACTGGCTATATTTAAAAAATATAAATAAACAAGTATACCCCATACTGCATTGTATATGGCCTAATATGGCATTTATATCCATTTACCTCTTGGTCCATCACATGGGGGTTCCTACCTTTATAATTACCAAATTATAGATAAGTATTCACATTTCTGTGGCTATGGTAGCATTTTTACGAAACCGTAACCCCACCACCACCACTACCATATGTTTCCCCTCTGCACCCTTGTGTGTGACCTTTCCGTAATGCTCAGTCACCTCTCCTCGTCTAAAACTAATGGACAAGTGCGACTGACGTTTCTATTTGCATACCGCATGCCACACCAATCGCTACAGGGACCGATCGAGTTGCCGCATTCGCATTCGCATACCGCGTGTAAGGGATGTAGCCCATTGACTTCATACCGCATACCGCATGTAAGGAATCTTAGCTTGACTGTGTATAGCTGTGTGTAGCTGTGTGTGTAGCGGTGTGTGTGTGTGTGAGTGTGTATGGGTGCGTGATGGGGGTGAGTGTCTGAGTTCAGCTCCTAAATACATGGACCAATTGGGAATGTCCTATAGGAAAAGCTGATTTAGGTTCCCTTAAAGTTAAACCTGCCGGTTGCTGGTGCTCTAGATGCGCCGTGTTGTGTGTATGTGGGTGTGGCTGTGGGTGTGTGTGTGTGTGTGCTGCTCGGCCACCAATAGGTGACAAAGGTGTGGTGTGAAGGTGGGGCGGGCGCATCTATCGCCTCCAGTGTTAGAGCACTGATGATCGATGGTTGTCGGTGAACGGGGGAGGGGGGGGGGGAAGGGGGAGGGTCGACCAACCATACATCACTCGGCACTCATTCACTCACACCTGGCTGAGTGACACACCTACCCCAAACTCAAAACCCGAAACCCATAACCCAAACCCCCAAAACCCCTCACACAAAAAAACATCCCAAAATACAAAAGCCCGAGACCCAAGAGCCAATACCCATAACCCAAATCCCATAACCACAAACCCCCAAATCCTAAAATACAAAACCCCAAACATAAAAACCCCGAGTCACAAGACACAACTTTCCAAAACCCTACAACCCGAGAGCCAAGAACCAAGAACCAAGACGCCAAAACCCAAGGTCCTAAGTCCACAACAGCAAAACCACACAATCAACAGAACACCAATGCCTGAATTTTAAGTCGGTGACGCGATAGAGATGGAAGACAGATGTAGCACACCTTTTATGTGTTTGTTTAATGGTGTGTTGTGTGCGTGAGGATGGGTAGGGTGTGTGAGAGAGCTGGTGTGGAGGTGGGCCGAGGGTTGGTGGGTGTGAGAGCTGGTGTGTAGGTGTACGGTGGGTGGGTGTGAGAGCTGGTGTGTAGGTGGGTGGAGGGTAGGTGGGTGTGAGAGCTGGTGTGTAGGTGGGTGCAGGGTGGGTGGATGTGAGAGCTGGTGTGCACGGTGAACCGAGGGTGGGTGGGTGTGAGAGCTGGTGGGTGTGAGAGCTGGTGTGTAGGTGGAGGATGGGTGTGTGTGTGTGTGAGAGCTGTGTGTAGTGAGGTGGTGGGTGTGAGCTGGTAGTGGATTGAGGGTGGGTAGTGTGAGAGCTGGTATGTAGGTGTAGGGTGGGTGGGTGTGAGAGCTGGTGGGTTGAGGGTGGGTGGGTGTGAGAGCTGGTGTGTCAGTGGACGCTGGTGGGTGTGAGAGCTGGGGGTAGGTGGGTGGGAGGTGGGGTGGGTGTGAGAGCTGGTGTGTAGGTGGGTGGAGGGTGGGTGGGTATGAGAGCTGGTGTGTAGGTGTAGGGTGGGTGTGAGAGCTGGTATGTAGGTGTAGGGTGGGTGGGTGTGAGAGCTGGAGTGTAGGTGTAGGGTGGGTGGGTGTGAGAGCTGGTGTGTAGGTGGGTGGAGGGTGGAGTGTGTGTGAGAGCTGATGTGTAGGTGGACAGTCCATGGGTGGGTGCGTGGGAGAGCTGGTGGGTTGGGGGTGGGTGGACAGAGGGTGTGTGGGTGGCAGAGCTGGTGTGCAGCCATCGCTGACTCCCTGGTCAACTGCCTCCGGGCGTTGAGTGTTGCTTGTATTGTGTGGCCCTCTGTGTGGGTTCAAACTCAAAGATGTGTATAAAGAAGTTCACCATAGCCGCTGGTTATCGACAAGGGTAGAGCTTATCACAATGCTGGCATCGGTAACTAGACAGCAGGTGTGAGGGCGTTATAATGACTGCTTTCTCCTACTCCTCAACCGCCTCTTTCTTCTGTTTCTTTCCATTGTTGCTATTCTTCTCCTTTGTATTCTTCTTATTTCTCCTTTTGTCATCTCCACTCTAATTTCTCTTCACTCTCTCCACTTCCTCTTCTTCCTCCTCCCTTTCTTCTTTCTCTTCTTCCTATGTGTCATCCCCAACTTCTTGTTCTTATTCACTGTCAAATTCCCTTTCTTCCTGATGTGACCTTAACTGTTGCTAGGACATAAACAACAAACACCTTCCTCCGTCTTCGCTGTGTCCACTACTTCTTCCTTCTTTTCCACTTTCTCTTCTTCCTCTGTCATCAGAAGAGAAACAGAGGAAGAAAAGAAAGTGTTATCACCAGACGGGATGGCCGAATGAGTTAGAGCGTCCGTCTCCCGTGTTGGTAGATCGTGGGTTCGAACCCTGGTCGAGTCAAACCAATGACTTAAAAATGTATACTTGTTGCTTCCTAGCCTGGTGCTCGGCATTATAAGGATAGGGCAAGAACTGATTGGCTCAGTATCAGGGTAATGTGACTGAGAGAGATTTTGGGTCATGGTGCTGGTGGCCTGGTATCCGATTGTGGCAGCACTATAAAGTCACCATGAGTGCGCACTGTCACAAGTCGGTACCTGTCCTGACATGACCTTAGATATTGCTAGGACGTAAAACAACAACCAACGAACAAACAAAACATCCTCTGTTATCTTAATGCTGGGATGTGATTTCTCTGGGTTTAACCGGAATTACGGGTTTTTCCTGGTCGCCGAAACCGGAATTCCGGTTTTTTTTCTGGCCACCGAAATACCTCTGAAATACACTATTTGCATGCCTCTCACGAGTCAGTGGGATGTTCTGGGTCCCCACGATAACCTACAAAGAATTCCCTGCACCCAATCACATGACTGGTAATGGTGTCAAATTCTTCTCGCTCTCTTCACTATCTACACTTCCTCCTCCTCTACTTCCTCTTGTTCCTCTTTGTCATTTTCTTTCACTCTGTAAACTTCGCATTCCTCTTCACTCTCTCCAATTCCTCTTCTTTCTCCTTTTCCCCATCATTCAATTCTTCCTCTTCCTCTTCCTTTTGTGTCCACTTCTTCTCGGTTCTCTTAACTGTCCAATTCCCTGCTTTTCCTAATTCTTCACGAAGTCCACCTACTATTTCTCCTCCTCTTCCTCCTCTTCTTCCTCTTCTTCCTCTTCTTCCTCTTCTTCTTCCTCTTCTTCTTCCTCCTCTTCTTCCTTCCCTGCTTCATCTTCCTCACTGTCTTTGTGTGTGCTTCATGACATAACCTTGGAGGTAACACCCGCAGCAAACAATCGAAAACATAAGTATGCTGTAGTATATGTTGTTGTAGGGTGTTTTTTTTGCACAACTCACACATACACAACACACACAAAAAGAACATGGCCATTTTTTCCACATCACAATGTTCGCGGGCAGTCGACTGTTGCCAGCAGGGGTCAAGTGTTACTGGAAGCTTGATGATATCTCCCTATAACCCCCTCCCCCTCCCCCTCCGACACAACACACGCCAACGCCTGCCCTCTCTGGCGTCAGCTGCATGGTTGTGTGTTACAGAACAAACTTCAAAAGGGGTCCTGTCCCTTTGGCTCATGGTATCCGCGGTGTCGGGGTAGGTGTGGGTGGTGTCGTGACGATGATTGTGTCCTGGTGGGAACCGACCAGGTCGTGATGAGGGCCGGGGTCAGGTAATACTACAATTGGATCCCTCTGACGCCGGTCCCTTTGATCTTAAATGAACCATGCTGACTAGGAAGGCAGTCATCGCGGCCTGTCTGTTAACCCGAGTATTAGGGGAGTGGGAACATTTGTTTGTTGTCGTTTCATGTCCGAGCAACATCTAGGGTCATAGACCAGACGGGATGGCCGAATGAGTTAGAGCGTCCGTCTCCCGTGTTGGTATATCATGGGGTCATGGGTTCGAACGCTGGTCGAGTCAAACCAATGACTTAAAAATTGATACTTGTTGCTTCCTAGTCGGGTGCGCGGTATTATTAGAATAGGGCAATGACTGGTTGGCTCAGTGTCAGGATAATGTGACTGAGTGGGATATCAGGTCATATTGCTGGTGGCCTGGTCTTCCAGTGGGGCAGTACTATAAAGTAGCCATGAGTGCGCACTGTCACAAGTCGGTACCCATCCTGATATGACCTTAGATGTTGCTAGGACGTAAAACAACAACAAACAAAAACTAAGGTCATATCACGAGAGGTATCGACTTGTGACAGTGCGCACTCATGGCGATGACACCATGAGTGTGCAATGTAAGTCGGTACCCATCCTAATATGACCTTAGATGTTGCCAGGACGCAAAACTCCAACAACCAACCAACTGATGGCGATCTTATAGAGCTGTCCCTACTGGGAGATCAGGCCGCCAGCACCATGAGTCGATATCCCACACAGTCACATTATCCTGATCCCGTGCCAACCGGTCCATGTCGTATCCTATTATTAATGCAGAGCGTCAGGCTATGTAGTGACAAGTATCAATTTTATTAGTCACCGGTTTGACTCGGCAGGGATTCGACCTCCCGACCTTCCGCACGGGAATGCTGCGCTCTATCGATTAGGCCAGCGCGTCCGGTGAACCTAGCGGATGAAATATACAGTATATATTACTACATCCACACCCGCCCTCCACCGTGACCTCATTAACATTTTATGGGTTCAGGTCAGCGGGGTCAACTGCATAGCCATCGGGGTCTACTCCACTCATAGGAATATACTCGGTCATTAATCAATCACAACCACCTGACTGACATATATATATATACCCGTCCTGATATGACCTTAGATGTTGCTAGGACGTAAAACAACAACAAACAAACGAAACAGTTTTGTCATATCATATACCGGACAGAAGTACTATGTTGCTGTGTCCCCGCCTTTATTTGACCTAAATAATCGTCCTCTTTGAATAATTAAACATGATGGCTTTGCACTTCTGCAAACATGTTGAAATTAACTCTGGCATGTTTTCATTTGAAATATCTCTAAAATTAGCCATTTAAAATAGTATTTATTTCAAACTGACGTAAAGTAGATTATGATTACATTTAATGTATTTTCTTCAGAAAATAGGAGAAGCTCCAAATCGTGTTGGCAGTTTTCCGCGACGCAGACCAACGCGTCAAGTTTTATATTTGGATGATTTGGAGCTGCTGCCATTTTCTGAGATAAATACATTGAATGTAATCATAATAATCTACTTTCGCTTATGGGGCTGTCACACTACGATGCTTCTCTCCAACGCGCGTCGACATGTGTCAGTTTTTGCTGAAACGTCGGGAGATGTCGTGAAGCGTTACACGCGCATTATGCGCGCATCGGTACACGTCGGTACACGTTCATGGACGTCGACGGTCGGCGAGGAACGCCGGCGCGCGTCATGGTGCATCGAAAGTTTTGTGCATGCACAAAACTTTCGACGACCGACAACGCGCGTGAACATGTGGTTGCTGACGTTATGGGGACGTTAGGCGCACGTCAAGGTTTAATACTTATACCCCTGTCACACTACGACGTAACGAGCCAACGTGAGCCTAACGTGATGATTTTTCGTCATTACGTTGCCGTACGTTGGGTCACGTTATGATGACGTCATAATGACGTTAGAGTGACGTCGAGCTACGTCATGTTACGTTGTGTTACGTTGGCGCGCGTCGAGGTTTTGAACCTGTTCAAAACTTTCGACGTATCTCAACGTGAAGCCGTTACGTTGGGATGACGTGACAATGACGTTAGGTTGACGTTCCGCGATCGTTATAGCAACGTAAATGACGTTAGAGTCACGTTATGTCACGTCAGACCGACGGCCCGGGTGGGAGCAACGTGTGGGCAGCGTTTTGCACGTTACGGTCACGTTACGGTCACGTTACGGTCACGTTACGGTCACGGTTACGGTCACGTTATGGTCACGTTACGGTCACGTTACGGTCACGTTACGGTGGCGTTACGGTCACGTTACGTCCACGTCGCACCCGTTACGGCGACGTTACGCTCACGTTACACTAACGCCCGGTCACGTCGCCAATTACCCCTCCCCCCTAACGTTGTCACGTTACAGCTAAGGTCACGACGTACACCCACGTTACTTTCACGTTACGCTCACGTCCACAATTTGCATATTACGCCGATAACTTCGACGTGATATCATTATTTTCACGTTGTGGTTACGCTGACGTAGTCACGTCGTAGTGTGACAGGGCCATTACACCAGTGTCAAAGTAGTGTATGTATGATTGAGTGTAAGATCAAATCTTGGTAAGTGTTTTACGTTTGTATATCTAAGATCAAATTTTAGTAAGTATTTTGCTTTTGCATATCTAAGATCAAATCTTGGTAAGTGTTTTGCTTTTGCATATCTAAGATCAAATATTGGTGAGTGTTTTGCTTTTGCATATCTAAGATCAAATCTTGGTAAGTGTTTTGCTTTTGTATATCTAAGATCAAATATTGGTAAGTATTTTGCTTTTGCATATCTAAGATCAAATCTTGGTAAGTGTTTTGCTTTTGAAAATGTGATGCTTTCATTGCACTATGAAGCTTTGACGTTGTCTAGATTTGAACCTGCATATCCAACTTGAATACCGGTCCATCTATAAAGCACTTATTGCTGAACAGAAGGGCATACTAAGACAATGGAATGGAGCCTGTTACTGCTGAAGCCTATGGGGGTCAACTTGGCTTGCTTTCGCTTCAAATATCTCCCACACTAGTCATTTTAGAGCAAAGTTAGTTCACACTGAAGTAATGTGGATTATAACAATCATCCAAGTATATTTATTTATCTCAGAAAGTGATCAAAATCTTTTTTTTTTAACATCTGACTATGCAACTTAATTGTTTGGCAAGCAACCCAAAACGCTGACACCCTAGGCTTCTGCAGTAACATATTCTATTAAATGGCCTCAGTATTATTCCCTTCTATGTAATGACAAATGTTTAAGAAATACATCAGTATCTAAGTTATATATATATATATATGTATAATCAAATGTAGGAAATTTGATGTTTTCATCGGACCATGTGTCTTTAATACTAAGTTTGGCGTATTGTGTCCCCCATACACCCCCCCCCCCCCCCCCACACACACACGTCTGATAGGCCAGCAGTGGTGACTGTACCAGTAGGCCAGCCGGAATAGGAATAGTGGGGGCCGTACAAAGTCAATTAGGTCACAGGGCCATTGTGTCGACCCATGTAGCAATCTAAAGGTAATGAGGTGTAAAGGCAGCCTTCCAAGGCAGCTGAAAGGCCCCGTGAAAGGCCGGGACGTGCCGAGGTCTGGCCCGGGCCGTGTTGGGCTACCGGGGTACCGGGCTACCGGGGTACCGGGCTACCGGGGCGCTGTTTGGTGGTGGGGACGGGAGCCATGGCCCTGTAGATGACTGACCCCTGACCCTGTGTACACGCAGCCACCGCCCTCCCCCCCCCCCCCCCCCCCAACTTCCCCTCCCCATTCCCCCTTCCACCACCACCCCCCTTCCACCCCCCCCCCTCCCCCCTCCCCCTTCCCCCTACCTTTTCCCCCTACCCCCCGTTCCCCCCTCCCCCTTCCCCTCCCCATCCCCCTCACCCTTCCCCCTTCCCCTCCCCCCTTCCCCTTTCCCGCTCCCCCTCCCCTTCACCTTCCCCCGCCCCCACCCCCTTTTTCCCCCATTTCCCCCTCCCCCTTCCCCGTCCCCCCCACCCTTCCCCCCGTCCCCCGCCCCTTCCCCCTTCCCACTCCCCCCTCCATGGGAACCTTTGACCAGCGGCCGGCTATGTGGTCACCTGTCGGCCGTGGGGGCGCCACCGATACACGCCGTTACACGCCGGCCGGGGCAAAGGGGGCAAGAACGCAGTGACCATGGCAACCGTGGACGTCCGTGTACGTACGTTTACGTCCGTGGTCCGTATCCGAGAAGTGCGCGCATATCGACGATTGATCACCTCTCGTCGCACCGGACGCGATGGCCGAATCGGTAGAGCGCAGGCCTTGCGTCGGTTCCCGGTGGAGTCAAACCAATGATTTGTTAGGATAATGACTGGTTAGGATAATGTGTCTGAGTGGGATATCGGGTCAGGGTTCCAGGATGCTGATTTCCCAAAGGGGCAGCACTATGAAGTTACCGTGAGTGCGCACTGTCACACGTTGTTACCCGTCCTGATATCACATTAGATGTTCCCAGGACGCACAACTCCAACAACCAACCAACCAATTATCGGCGGTCTAGACAGAACCCTAAAGTTAAAGTTGCATAGTCCGATGAAGCATAAACTTGTCAAAACCAAAACACTTACCTAAGTTTGATTCTACATCTTTATCTTAGATACTGGTATAGTTTAATCATTTGTTGTCACATAGAAGGACATAGGGTGTCAATTTAATAGAACCTGTTAGTGTTACTGCATAAGCCTATGTCATTAGAGTTTTGGCGTGCTTGCCAAAATTAATTTAGCATGTTGTCTTCAAATATCTCCAAAGTTTAAACTAACAGTTACTTCAACCTGAAGTAAAGTTGGTTATATTTGTATAATGATCAATTTAATGTATTTATCTCATAAAATGACAGAAACTCAAAGCAATCGGACTATGCAACTTTAAATCCCCAGAAAGACCACGGCCACAGAATGGCCGCAGATACCTACCGCTGGAAACTTGTTTGTTTTTGTTGTTTTACATCCTAGCAACACCCAATATCATATCAGGATGGGTACCGACTTGTGACAGTGTGCACTCCTGGCAATGTTATAGTGAGACCAGGCTGCCAGCACAATGACCCAATATCCTTGTTTGTTTTTGTTTTACATTCTAACAACATCTAAGGACATATCAGGATGGGTACCAACTTGTGACCGTGCGCACTCATGGCTTTATAGGGCGACTAGACTGTTACTGTTAGTATCAGTATAAATCTTCAACAACAACCATGACCTGATATTCCACATAGTCATGTTATCCTGATACTATGCCAACCAGTCCTTGACATATCGTGTCCTATTAATGTCAAGCGTCAGGCTAGGTTGGTGATAAGTATCAATTTCCTAAGTCATTTGACTCAATCGGGAATCAAACTGCCAACCTTCCGCATGGGAAGCCTTATTGTATAAGTCATTGGTTTGACTCCACTGGGATTCAAACTCCCGACCTTCTGCATGAGAAGCCTGCGCGGTGGTACCATGAGTGCGTGCTGTCACAAGTCGGTGCACGTCCTGGTATGGCCTAGGGTCTTACTAGGGCCTAAAACTACACCAACCACCCAGCCTCCCCCAGCCCTCTCAAAGGACTGATTGGGCTCTTAGGCTGCCTTTTTCTTTCCGCCTCCCCCCCCCCCCAATTTCACACACACACACACAATTTCTCTGACCACTACCCATCGGAACTCCCGACCACATGGGACCGATTTCAGCGGTGCCCATACAGTGCTGCAGATTTGCAGCCTTCAGCACACCAACGCGACTGAATACTCCCCAAAAACAACTACTCGTGAATAAGTAACATGAAGGCCGAAGCGTGACCTATGATGTATAGGTGTCCAGTGGTTCATGTTTACTGTTTATGAGGCAGGACTCAGGCTTTGACGACAGGAGCGCTGTTCCATTTAAGTACCCCCCCCCCCCCACCACACATTCCCAATTTCACGCATTGGTTACCGAACGCGGGATGGCTGACTATGTGTGCCATTATTCGGAATTAAAGTGGAGGAGAAATATTATTTTGACACAGCACCCCCATTTGGTTGTAGGACGCCCAGTGTGGTTTGTCCCAGAACAACGTCAGCTGTAGTGCACTTAATGACTAAAAAAGTTTTTTTTGCATTATGCTATTTACATGATTTTGTAGGGGTAGAAAGCGCATTAGAAAAGGCACATTACTGCATTACTAGTCTAACAAAAGAATTAGGCTTAGATTTGTCAATTAAAAAATGCACCCCACCTGCAAAAAAAGATCATTTAGTTAGGTTATGAAATTAATTCAGATGACATGATAGTTAGGATCCCAAAAGATGAAGGTAAAGGAACGACAAATCCCTGACTTACAAACTTACAAAAAATATGTGTGCAAAATATGGCTAGGAAACCCCCACTAAGCTGCACTGCAAAGTGGCATGTGATATGTCACGGGCCCACCAGCGGGTCGCCCAATGGAAGGTAACCATGTCAAAAGTAGCCAGATATCACACCACACAGCTATGTCCAAGACTATGATATATAAATAGGAGTAGGCTAGTCTAGTAATAGGAGTAGAACAAAATAAAATAATACATATATGCCAAGAAAATTTAAAAAAAAACTAACATAGGCTACTAACCATACCAATCAATTATCTATCTGCTACTGAAATGCAGGCAATCAAATACCTTATCAGCAGCTACTGTGTGGTAAGATAACACCAACACTACAACTGGCCAGCATTGAAAACAAGCCTGGGTACCCGGGCTTATATGCTATGGTCAGTAGAAAGACAGTCTCAATTTCTTTTTTAAATTAAAAAGCTTTTAAAAATGTTGGTGGAGTGTAACAAGTGGAAAATTGGTAGTAAGTTAACAAGGAAAAATATACAACGGTTAGTAGGGAGGTTACAATTCATTTCTAAATGTGCAGTTCACTCAAGAATGTTTATAACTAGAATATTACCTTTTTTTGGAAATACCCCATTTACAGGAAATGTTGTAGTTACAGAAGGTTTCGTAAGGGATGTAGCTTGGTTGTTACGTTTTGCAAAAGGGAGTAATGGGCTAGTTTTATTAAGACATTTCCCAAGAAAAAAGTGGGTGATCTGTGGCGGAGTGGTTAGAGTGTCTGACTTTTTTCTAGGTCAGACTCCTAATCTGAGGGTCGGCGGTTCGATTCCCTGTGCCCTCAGCTCTGCCAATTTGGATTTCCACCGCTGTGTATAACTTACAGTGTCATCAAAGGCCGGTTGCTCTCATACCATGTCTATGTGGTGTGGGCGGTTAAAAATCCCATGGGTCGGTAAAAGTGTAGGCTCGGGCTTTCTATCGACCAGCAGTGGAATGAGGAAGACCAGTCGTCTATGACTGAAATTTCCCTTGCTTAAACAACTAATGGACAAACAAAAAATTGAATGTGATTCCAGCCGAGTCAAACCAATGACGTCTAATATAAGGCTTCCCGTGCGGAAGGTCAGGAGTATGATTCCCGATCTAGCGAAATCAATGATTTACTAAATTGATACTTGTCGCTACATAGCCTGGCGCTCTGCATTACTAATAGGATAGGACAATGACTGGTTAGCTCAGTATCAGGATGATGTGACTGAGAGGGGGAAGGATATTGGGTCGTGATGCTGGCGGCCTGATTTCCCCAATGTGACAGCACTGTAAAGTTGCCATGAGTGCGCACTGTCACAAATCGGAACCCATCCGCGTATTACCTTAGATATTGCTAGGATGTAAAACAAGAGCCAACACTTTTCAGGGTTATTGTCATACATTTGTTTCTAATGCACTTTGCGATGAAAATTCTCCTAGCCTATATCTTAAGATAGATGTGGACTTATCGAAGGATGATGAAAATATCATGGACAAAGAAGATCACCAACAAAGAAGTTGTTAGAAAAATTAAAAATAAGAAAAGCTTGTTTGCCACTATACAGACAAAGAAACTTATTTATTTTGGCCACATCATTCATCAGAGTTCCCACTTCCCCGTCGTCTTCCTCCTCCCTGCCACCACACACACACGCACACACACACGCCCACACACACACCTCATTCCATTTCCCGCCCAAAGTGCCGCGCGCAGTCGACATTTCGGGCTCTAGTACATTAAGTGCCCACCAGGGGTGTGGATGGCGCGCGTCAAGTGATCAGCGAACCCTTTAATTACGCTAATTGATTCAGATCCCCTTAATGTATGCCCATGCCACTAGGGGGCGGGATGCCTACCTGAACTGACCTTGACCTTATCCTCCCTCCACCTCCCTCATCCCTCTCCCTCTCCCCCTCTCCCCCCCCCCCCCCCCCCCACACTTCACTCAGGCCCACTTTGCTGGATGGGGTGCAGGTATGGGTAGTGAAGGGGGCGGGAGGGATGCCTCATAAATCTACCTCCAGTAGCTGTGGGTGTGAAGGGTTGTGTGGGTGGGGTCAGGGTGGGGTGGGGGTGGGGGGTTGCATACCTGTCTGTCCCACCTCGCTACTCGCCCCTCAGTCACTGCTCGGCCTGGTATCTCTCGTATCTCTCCTGTCTCTCTCTGTCTGTCCATCCTGCGTCTCCGTCATCCACCACCACCGCTACCACCACACAACTACCAACACCACCAACAACACCAACAATACCAACAACACCAACAACACCAACAACACCAACAACACCAACAACTCCAACAACACCAACAACTCCAACAACACCAACAACATCAACAACATGACATATGCAGGGACTGTAAACGCTCATGTTTTGATGTAGCCGTATTCGGGATGTTGGAATACTATATGAGCCTGTCTCAAAACGTGATAACTCTTCTTTTTTTTTGTCCATTGTAACGATTGACACAAAACAGCACAGAAACGGTTACACTGAAAATGCAAGGACATTTACTTCAAATCAATATGTATTCTATTGGGATTATGAAACACCATGTAAAAAAACAAATCAGTTTATCCTGAGCAAATGCATAAGTAGATAGTATGTCGATCATTACAATGGACAAAGTTTTATCCCATATTGCTTAGCACCAGCCTTTCGCATAGTTCGCTACATAGAAGGGAATACTGAGTCAATTTAATAGAACCTGCTACTGCTGCAGCCTATCGGATCAGCGTTTTGACCTGCTTGTTGAAATTAATATAGCCAGTTTGGACTCCAAATATCTCAAAAGTTAGTAATTTAAGATAAAAGGTACTTGCCCTCATTTTTATCTCAAAATTTGATTTAAAACCCCTTCTCTCCCCCAAAAGAAACCCTTAAAAGCACTGGGTTTAGTTGGGTTTGAATTTCTGTCATTTTCTGAGATAAATACCTTCTGAGATAAATACACTGAGGGGTGATTGAATGCTATGTAGTAGGTAACGGGATTTGAATGAATAACGTACAGATTTATACTTATGCCTAGCTTAACGCACAACATTACCGGGATAGGGCAGATGGGAGGAGAATGAGGGACAGTGATTGCAATTGTTCATGCTTAAAAAAGCTGCATAGTCCGATAAAATATCAAATTTTCAAAACCAAACCAATTATCTACATTTGATTTTACATATCTAACTTAGATACTGATGCACTTATTAAGCATGTGTTTGTGCGTAGAAGGCAATAATGAGTCAATTTAACAGAACCTGTTACTGCAGAAGTCTATGGTGTCAGATTTTTGGCACGCTTGCCAAAACTCGATTTTCCTGGTTGCACTCAAAATATCTAAAAAATGTTTACCATTTAAAATAAAAGTAACTTTGAACTAATGTAAAGTAGATACTAGTGATCGATCTAGTGTATTTGTCTCAGAAAAAATACAGACATTCAAAACCATCGGACTATCCAACTTTAATCAATTAATGTAAGAAAACAACATTGATTAATGACACTACCTAGCTTAGGGTACGATATTCCCAGGATTACTCAGGAAGGAGTGGACATCAGGGAGCCTCCGTGATGTAATGGTTAGCACTCTGGCAATATTTCCTTGACTAGGATCCTGTACAAGCTACACACTGTATGGTTATCGAACCTACCCGGTATTTATAAGTGCATTGCCTGTATGTATGTATGTAATTGTAAGCATCAAATAACCATTTCGAAAACTTACAATTCCAGGGGGCCGCGTCTAGTAGTACGTAGTCTGCACTGACCTCTCCGGCAAGCAGCTGCATAGACAGGTGCACATGGATAGAGTGGTGACATCATGGAGCCTAGGTGGCATAACAGTTAGCACACTGGCCCGGAATGCAAGAAATGTGGGTTCGATTCCCAATCTACCACAATATTTCCCATTTTCATCACCCCAACGACAACAGTATCTGCGAATGACGCCGGTATCAGCGGCCCTGTATCAGTAGTATCAGCGAATTACGCCTGTATCTGCGACGTTAGCCTGGATTGACTGGGGACGTGCCGTTCTATCAGTGGGCAGCCCCCCGGGGCGCGGTGTCCCTGTACACCTACACCTGAACGCTGTCAGACTCGGTAACATTCACCTGCAACGCCAGAGGGCGCAGTGTCAGTGGGTGACTGAGCACCGGCCACCAGGCGGCGCCACAAACGCCCCGCGCCACACCGCGCCACATCGCCATTCACGCAGGCATTTAAAAATAGAGACTGGTAGTTTGTTAGGGACCTGCTTGCTAGTTGTCCGAGACCCGATATTAGGTCGGGACTCACGTGTGTGACTGTCTGTATGTATACTATATATACAGGGTGTTCTGGCATATATATATCTATGTGTATATATATAATTATATATAATTATATATATTATGTATATGAGCCTGTCTCAAAAGGTGATAACTCTTCTTTTTTTTTTGTCCATTGTAAGGATTGACACAAAACAGCACAGAAACGGTTACACTGAAAACACAAGGACATTTGTTTCACATCAATATGTATTCTATTGGGATTATGAAACACCATGTAAAAAACAAATCAGTTTATCCGGAGCAAATGCATAAGCAGATAGTAATTAGTAGTATGCTGATCATTACGATGGACGCATTTTTGTCCCATATTACTTAGCACCTTTTGAGTTTCATATGTATACACTATATACTGTATATAGAAATGGATACATATATTTATATTTATATAAATAACTCACACATATACATATGATCTATAGCGTATTATGCAAGTATAAGGATATGGAAGGTTGCTTGATTTGTTGTTGGAGTTTTAAATCCTTGCAACATCTAAGGTCATATCAGGTTACCGACTTGTGACAATGTGCACTCATGGCAACTTTATAGTGTTGTCACACTGGGAGACCAGGCCACCAGCACCATGACCCAATATCCCACTCAGTCACATTATCCTGATACTGAGTCAACCAGTCCTTGCCCTATCCTAATAATGCAGTGCACCAGACTAGGTAGTAACAAGTATCAATTTCATAAGTCATTGGTTTGAATCGACCGGAAATCGAACTCCCGATCTCCCGCACAGGAAGTCTGCGCTGTACCGATTCGGCCACCACATCCGGTGCGGAACTCGGAACAACACGTCATATTCCATGAACCCTGTCCAGCTCGACCAGTCAGTGTCCCTGCATATATACTGTTTCTTGGAGATCTATACTGCCTACCATCGATCAGTCTGAGGACCAGACGGGATGGCCGAATGAGTGTCCGTCTCCCGTGCTGGTAGATCGTGGGGTCGTGGGTTCGAACCCTGGTCAAGTCAAACCAATGACTTAAACATTGATACTGGTCGCTTCCTAGCCAGGCGCTCAGCATTATTAGGACAGGGCAAGGACTGGTGTGCTCAGTGTCAGGATAATGTGACTGAGTGGGATACCAGGTCATGGTGCCGGCAGCCTGGTTTCCCAGTGGGACAGCACTATAAAGTTGCCATGAGTGTGCACTGTCACAAGTCGGTACCCATCCTGATATGACGTTAGATGTTGCTAGGATGTAAAACAACAACAAACAACAACATCGATCAGTCTGAATAGTCTTGTTTTGAACATTAGACAGTTGGTCAATAGAATTTAGAAAGCCCCAGCTAACACTTTTACCGGCAGATATGATGGCATGGGGAATCGACCCACCAACCCTTCAGATTAGGAGTCTGACCTCGAAAAAAAGTTGAACACTCGAACCCATGTGCGACGTATTGCTAGCGTATGACAGTGTATGAGAGCGTATCATAGAACGTATGGCCAAACCTATTACTAACGCGTACTCGGCGTGTGGCCAGCGTATGCATAGCATATGAGTAACCTATCCCCAGTGGGAGGCACATTGGCCATACATTGGCCATGCATTGGCTCGAAAAATGCTCGCATATACTGATGCAATGTTCGCAGAATGCCAGCGAATGTTATATACATTATTCAATCGTCAGAAGTATGCCTTATACTTTACATACGTCAAGATACGGTGAAGAAATGCTAAACATATGTTAGGTTATACATACGTCAGCCGTGCGTTATCCATACATTGTTATACATTGTCAATACCTTGTCAATACACGGACTGTACGATTCTGCCGGCTCGACTTACGACAGACGTAGTTCAACATTTGTATAACCTACCTCTAACGAATGTCTAACATACATCGACATATGTCTAACGTATGCATAATGTAGGCTCGACATAACATCCACACATTGTCATACGTTAAAGTTTTGTGCATGCAGAAAACTGTCGCGACCCCTTGATGAGCAACGCCATATAATGACTAACATTGACAGACATCGACGTATACCAACATACACATAATGAACGCGCAATGTCAGAGTAACGCATATGGACGTAGCCCAACCTAAAGGCCCAAATTACCTACGTCGGCACACGTTTGCGCGATGCATCGTCATGTGACAGGGCTATAACTGGGCAGGATGGCTGGGTGTGTGATGTGTGGTGTGTGGTCCTAGTGGTGGTGGTGGTTTGGGAGTGTGTGTGTCGGGGGGGGGGGTGTGCTGAGATGGATGGTGGCAGTGGCTAGGCACAAGTGGCCCTTGGGCTGCTGGAGGAGGCAGGGCGCCGTGGACGAGGTTGTGGCCGCGAAAGAAAGATGTTATTGTGCCGGAGGGCACCGGATGATGGATCCCGCCCTGGTTATGATCACATATTCCTATATGGCCGGCCTGTATCCAGGGCACCACAAAGTAGACAGTACTGGTACGCACAGTCCTGCACTGGTACCAACAGGAATGCACTGGTCCCCACATGTCTGCACTGGTACCCACAAGAATGCACTGGTATCCACATAAATGCACTGGAACCCACAGGACTGCACTGGCACCTACAGGAATGCACTGTCACCCACAAGACTGCACTGGCACCCACAGGACTGCACTGGTACCCACAAGACCGCACTGGTACCCACCGGACTGCACTGGTACCCAGGGGACTGCACTGGTACCCACGGGACTGCACTGGTACCCACTGGACTGCACTGGTACCCACAGGACTGCACTGGTACCCACAGGACTGCCCTGGTACCCACAGGACTGCACTGGTACGCACATCATTACACTGGTACCCACAGCATTACACTGGTATCCACAGCATTACACTGGTACACACAGGACTGCACTAATTCCCACAGGTCTACACTGGTACCCACATGACAACGCTGAGACTCACAGCAGAACACTGGTACACACATCAGAACACTGGTACCCGCATGACTACTGGTACCTACATGACTGCACTGGTACCCTCAGCAGAACACTGCACTGACAACACTACCCTGGTACCCACGTACCCACAGCGCTACCCTGGTACCCACATAATTACAGTTGTACCCACAACAATACACTGGTACCCACAACACTACACTGGTACCCACAGCACTACACTGATACCCACAACACTACCCTGGTACCCACATCATTGCAGTTGTACCCACATCATTCCAGTTGTACCAACAACACTACACTCGTATCCACAGCACTACACTGAAAACCACAGCACTACCCTGGTACCCACATCATTACAGTTGTACCCACATCATTACAGTTATACCCACAGCACTACACTGATATCCACACTGCTCTCTGGTACCCACATCATTACAGGTGTACCAACAACACTACACTCGTACCCACAACACTACACTGGCATCCAACACCCGACCCGACCCCCGAGCACCACACCCACTGTCCCACACTCACATCCACATCTCACACTGTCACAGCCTACAGGCAACCCCCGCCCCCATTGCTGTTGTCGTTTGTTTGTTTTTGGGGAGTTTTCAGTTGCATTTGTGTGCTGAAGGCTGCAAATCTGCAGCACTGAATGGGCAATGCTGAACACAGTCCCATGTGGTCGGGAGTTGGCTTCCGATGGGTAGTGATCAGAGGAATTGGGAGGGGCGGGGGAAGGGGGGCGGGGGGGAGGAAGGAGAAAGGCAGCCTAAGAGCCCAACCACAGTCCTCTGAGAGGGCCGGGGGACGCTGGGTGGTTGGTGTAGTTTTACGCCCCAGTAAGACCCTAGGCCATACCAGGACATGCACCGACTTGTGACAGTGCGACTTTATAGTGCTTCCACACTGGGAAATCAGGCCGCCGGCACCACGACCTGATGTCCCACACAGTCACAATATTCTGACACTGTGTGCCCAATCCCTGTCCTGATCTCATAACGCCAAGCGCCGAGCAGCAACAGGTACCTATTTTATAAGTCATTGGTTTGATTCGACCAGGATCCACCCTTCAGTCCCTCCAGATTCACCAGTATGCACAGTAAGTCCGGCCGAGACCAGAGGAAGAAGTGAAGTGAGGATGGGATTAGTTCGGCAGTGGGTGGGGTTACCTGATAGTTGTTAGTGAAAATTAGTGCCACAACCTCACAACCCCCGCCCAAAGCCCCCACACACCAAAGACCCTATAATACTAAGACGGCTCATTCAGCCTGTACTGTGTAATCAAAATGATCAAACCCACCACTTGGTGCACTGGCTGTTCTCTTGGTTAAACAGTTGCTATATTATATGTATAAATTTTTATATGAATGTGAAAGATGTGTGATGATGTCGATGATGATGATGATGATGCTGATGATGATGTGTATTTGTTCATAAAAATTTCATATTGATGTGTATTCATACTTACCTATCTCATGTATAATATAATTGTATGTGTTTACATGTGAAACACAAACCAGCAGCCGGGCTGATCCAACCCACCACAAGGTGGCACTGCAAAATTTACATTACCATGGGAGAGATAGGGAGTGAGCCGTCTTAGTATTATAGGGTCTTTGCACACACCCTGCAATCACCCTTCTCCCACCTCCACCCCCGCCCCTGCACACATTCACAGCCGCACACCCACACCACTTCCCACTTCTCAGATCGACTACTGTCTTCCACTCAGTGCCGGCACCACAGGCGACAATCTCACACGGGTGGGGGTTGGAGGTGGGTGTGGGGGTGTGGGGTGGGGGTGCGGGGCATGGAGGGCGCGGGTGATGTTGCGGTAAAGTGCGGAATTACTCAGATTCTTCTCGTCGGGTATCATCGCCGATCGCCCAGAAATAGCTTTTGAATTAGGGATATTTGCTTGTCGTAGTACCATCTTGTTGCCGTCCTGATATGAGCGTAGATGTTGCCAGGGCATTAGACTCCAACAAACAAACAACCCATCTAGACTGATACCCAATTGTGACGGTGCCAGTGAATTTCTAGGGAGACAGGACTGCCAGCACCCTGACAAGATATCCATAGATGAGAATCTTCTGGAGTTAGCCAAGATCTAGCCAATGTTTTCCCGATATGGTACATTCAGGGTTTTCCGGGATTTTTCAATCCCGCAGCCCGATCAACGCTGCAGCACAATCACCGTATACTAATATGTTGTGCAGACGCCGCATCACTATCAGCATATACTACTAGTACATGCTTCAAACACCGCAGCACTATCAGTGAATACTACTAGTACATGCTTCAAACACCGCAGCACTATCAGCATATACCAATATATATGAAACTCGACTTCCGGGAATTGTCCGCGATTCCCTGATAATGCTATACCTATGGGAGAATATCCGCATTTCCGCCCCCCCCCCCCGGAGACCACTTTCATCCCTGCTAACATTAAGCAAAGTAATCTTATGTGTCAAAATTGTTACCACTATATATTTTTTTTATCAATTTGGCAGTTTAATTTCCTTTGCAAAAAAACACAATTTCTGCGTGCCCAGATTATATGACTGTTTACCTATGACAAGCAGATAAGCAAGTGATACACTAAAGCCCTGTTTACACGGGCGATTTAAAGCGCTTCATATGAAACGACTTGCCTAGATCGACTCACATTTGGCGTGTAAACGCGACTCTGAGGCGTTTTAGGGCTGAATCGATTCATATGAAACGGTTCATCTATACCACCTCGCGAGGTGGTTTATTTGAAGCGATTCAGCTTGTTTCCGGGCGGTGATAGTGTAAAGTAGTAGTGCTTGCCGGCTACATGCAGAGCAGTAACTAATCGCTGGTGCCCAGCAGTGTGAGGGACCGATTAGGCCGAAATTTATTGAATGCGATCATATTTAATAGAATTACAGACTCAAATAATGAAATTTAATTAAATTAACCTTAAATTCCAAGCGATATTAACGTAGCAGCTACATCTGCGTCGAATCGATGTGTGTAAACTACACAAATAGCAGTCCTTGCCGGCAACAGGCGCCTCCTGGTTCCCGGCGCCGACACACTTTCAAACTCCGCCGTGTAAACACGCATTTAAAACGCTTCATATAAATCGCTTTGTCTACATCGTTTCACAATTCCCCGTGTAAACACGGCTTAAGTCAGGATCACAAAAAGAGGCCAATTGGTGGAACTGGGGCGCGTCGATCATTGGATGTCGGCGTCGATCGGCATACTTATAGTTTAGCATTGACAGAGGTGTTGCAAAGTCCTTAAATTTATCCTGAATGTAAAGGTAGAGAAAATGCAACAACCTTATTTGTTTCTAGGATAATTTAATATCAAACAAAGAAATGCACTACACTTTAAGAATTGCGACGCCGACATCTGCTAAAGTTGTCGGCGTTGATCATTGGATGTCGGCGTCGATCGGCATACTTATAGTTTAGCATTGACAGAGGTGTTGCAAAGTCATTAAATTTATCCTGAATGTAAAGGTAGATAAAATACAACAACCTTATTTGTTTCTAGTGTAATTTAATATGAACCAAAGAAATGCACTACACTTTTAAGAATTGCGACGCCGACATCTTCACTTTACCACCGATTGGCCCGTTATTGTGAGGCTTACTCATATATATATATATTATATGTAATTGTAGGTATACATATGTATGTATATGTAGGTCTAGATATATATGCACACCCATATATATATATATATATATATATATATATATTAAGTATATATATATATTATATATGTAAATGTAGGTATACATATGTATGTATATGTATATTTGATTGCGCTGTCGTTAGACAAACAAATATATATATATATATATATATATATATATATATATTAGTACTAGTAGTAAATGTGAGTGTAGATTCCTGAAAGTGGATGCGTTTCAATTTTATGTTATTCTGATCCCACATTAATAATGGCTTTGCTATTTTGACGGTGTCAGAGTCGGGGGTGGGGGGAGGGGGCAAATACGTGCGCGCATGCGCTGCTGGTGGTGAAGGTGGGGGGTGTGGCGGGCAGTGTATTTTTTGTCAGTAGCTCCGAGGCGTAACGTTAGGCTGAAGATCTGCGTCTAGGATGTCACATCATAAAGTCGGTATGTAAGGTGAGGAGGATGGATCGGGAAGTGCACTCCCGCCAGCCAGCACCCCCCCCCCTCCCTGCCCCTCCCCTACCCTCCGCCCCCCCCCCTCCTACCCCTGCACCCATACCGCACTCTCCCATCCCCACTCACTCCTACCTCACCCTCCCGTCCGCAACCCACTCACCTCTACCCCTTCGATCCCCCACTCAGCTCCTCCTCTCTCGTCTTCTCCCATCCCCACAATCCCCCCTCCCCCATCCCACATCCCCTACTCCAACCTCGTCTCCCCCCCCCCTTCCTACCCGCACTCACCACCCTCTCCTCCACTCACCCAGTACCGCACCACCTCCTCTGCTCCCTCCTTCCCTCTCCCCTCCCTCCCCTCAGCCCTG
This sequence comes from Branchipolynoe longqiensis, assembly GCA_030323885.1. Lineage (NCBI taxonomy): Eukaryota > Metazoa > Annelida > Polychaeta > Phyllodocida > Polynoidae > Branchipolynoe > Branchipolynoe longqiensis. The sequence continues at coordinate 3,047,223 of CM059199.1, forward strand.
AACCTACCCTCCCCTCCCCCACTCACCCCCTCCCATCCCCTCCCTCTCTCTCCTCCATCCCTCTGCCCTCCCTCACTCAGCCCTACCCTCCCCTACCCTCCTACCCCCACTCACATCTTCCCATCTCTCCTCCCCCTCTCCCCTCCTCCCTACAGCCCTACCCTCCCCTCCCACCCCCACTCACCCCCTCACCCCCACCACCAACACCACCCGATCCTTACTGCACTGCACTCCCAGCCGCTACCCGCACCAGCACGGCGACCTCGACGCACACGCACACGCACACGCACACGCACACGCACACGCACACGCACACGCACACGCACACGCTCATTTCCACCCGGTCATACCTACCCAGCATGATCCAGTCATACACACCCAGTCATACACACCCAACTATCCCCGTGCCTCCAGCTCTGCCAATTTGGATTTCCACCACTGTGTATAACTTACAGCATCATCAAAGGCTGGTTGCTCTCATACCATGTTTATGTGGTGTGGGAGGTTAAAAATCCCTTGGGTCGGTAAAAGTGTAGGCTCGGGCTTTCTATCGACCAGCAGTGGAATGAGGAAGACCAGTCGTCTATGACTGAAATTTCCCCTGCTTAAACAACTAATGGACCAAAAAAAAAAGCACAAAAAAACAACTATACACACCCACCTATACACACCCAGTCTTAGCCACCCAGTAATATCCAACCAGTCATACACTCCCAACTATATCCAACTACTCATACACACTCACCCATACACACACCCATACATGCCCACCAATACACCCCTCCCGGGTACACCCATCCAATGAGGTATCCCTACCAAGCATGATGCAGTGAAACACCATGATACCTTGACTCAGTGGCAGAATCGGCAGAGCGCAGGCTTCGCATGGAAGTACTACAAGAGTTCAATTCCCGATCGAGTCATGCCAAGTACTTACAGAATTGTACCTTGTTGCTACCTATCCTGGCATTTGGCATTACTAGGATATGCCAAGGACTGGTTAGCTCAGTGTTTGGATAAGGTGTTTGTGTTGGAAATCCGTAAGAGCGCTGGCTTCTTGTGTGAATGCTCGGGAGTTCAACTTCCGGTTGAGTTAAACCAATGACTTACAAAATTTATACATGTCACTAGCATCAATGGGATAGGGAAAGGACTGGTTAGCACAGTATCAGGATAATGTGACTAAGTAGGATATCAGGGCATGGTGCCGGTGGCCTGGTTGCATAATACAGTTGCCATAAGTGTACACTGCCATAATTTGGTTGCCATTCTGATATGACCTTATATGTTGCTAGGATGTAAAACTCCCAACAAACACACTCCTGCTTCTGCTGCGGAACCTGAAGCTATGACCTGATGTGATTGGTCAGAACCAGTGGAATGTGCTGTCCTGTACGTAAAACAACAACAAACAAATAAACAAGGCTTATCGGAACGAGTAGCCTATGTGGCGGCATCGGGTTTCCTCAAAAGAAATATGTCAGAATGACCATATGTTTGACGTCATATAGCCGATGATAAAAATCAATGTGCTCTAGAGGTGTCGTTAAATAAAACAAACTTGGGACCAGCGCAACTTGGAACAAACATGTACCTCATGTACAGCATATTCATAATGACGCTGCACACAAGCCGGCTATCAGTATCAGCTGTCATGTTGAGCGCCTGCAGATTCGCAGATTTACAGATTATAATGATGTATGACATAACCCAGCTGTCCATTAAAGTCTGCAGTGACATTACTGTACAGTAAAACCTCTAAAAATCTACCGACCATGAGACCGCCTTTCAATGGTCCATTTAGGGAGGTCGTCGGTTTAGGGAGTTTTTTTAATTGTTAAAATGGTATTGTATGGGCGATTGTTTGGGCCCCAAATAAAGCGATCGATCTAGGGGAGTGGGTGATCTGTGGAGGTGGTTGGGTAGATAGGTTTTACATTTTGTCAGTTCAAAACATAGTGTTTTAGACCAGTCCCCTTTAAATTGCATAATCCGATGATTTTGAGTTTCTCCTGTTTGTATGATAAATATGTTAGTTTAGTCATTATAGTCATCATGTGAGGTGCTATTATTATGCTATTATTATGTGTCATATACCTAGCCAAGTGAGCTTGTATGTATATGTATGTATATGTACATATATGTATTGGTTGGGTTGGGTTGTAACTGAGTTCATGTGGATGACATAGTGAGTGCTGGCAGGTTGAGTGCAGTGACACTCAGGACCTGGCCCTTCTGCCTGAATAGGGGTCAACACAATCCAGTAGGGGTCAACACAATCAGGCTGTTAGGAGCAGCCACAGCAATGTTGGTGGTGGCCAGGCAGCCACTGGTGGTGGGCAGACTACCGGTTGCCATGGGGACTAGAAATGCTGTTCGCCTATTGGGTGACAAGGGTGGTGTGACACCCTAGTGGGGAACCTATGTACTATAAAATAAAGATAGAAGGCTTGTCCTTCCCTTACTCTCGTCACTCTTACTTACTCTTTCTGCTTGTCTGTATCATATTTCCCTTCAGCCTACTTGCACAGCCACAGATCCTGGTACCAACTGTACAAACCGTTATCTGAAAGGGTTAGCTTAGGAAATATTTGAAGTGAAAACATTTACCTTTTGCCTTCCCAGTCGAATGCCTAAATTGTTCACCTTTTCTTTAGAATAGCAACATAACGTTGCCATAGCAAACTGCTAGAAATGCTTACTAAGTGACCAGTATCTAATGTGGATATCGAGGATCAACGACTGCACCATGAAACATGGACAATTTAAAGCTTAAGCGCCTGTCACACCGTACCAGACTGAGTACCGGAGAGCACCGGACAAAGAATTTTCTAGTCCGGTGCTCTCTAGTACACAAAATGTATCGAAATGGAGCGGAATTGGGTCAATTGCCGCTGGGCGACCGGACATGTACCGTACATGTACGGGACGAGAACCGGATGAGAACTGGACGAGAACTGGACACGTAACGGATGGGTACCGGACATGTACCAGACAAAACGGACACCAGACACCAATGGATGGGTACCAGACATGTATGGATGGGTACCAGATGGGTACCAGACAGGTACCAGACAAACTGGTCACCAACCAGGCACATCAGTCTGGCGGTGTCTGGTAGAAGTTTTGTGCATGTTCAAAACTTGTGCCAGACACCACCGCACACCGCCGGATGGGTACCGGATATGTTCCGGACATCGCCATACAGTACCGGACAGTGTCCACTTCTCATCCGGTTCCCCAGTCCGGTAAGGTGTGACTGGGCCTTTAGACTGAAAACTGGTCTTCTTCATTCCACTGCTCCTTGCCCCATCCTAGTAATGCTGAGCGCCATGGAATGTTCCGACAAGTATAAATATTTTAGGTCGTCAGTTTAGTTTCACTCCTGCACATTCCACATGAAATACAAGCGCTCAACTGGTTTGGCAATCCCAGCTGGCTACCTAGTCTCCTTTTTTTTTGGTGTGGGGTTGTGGTTTATTTACCCTGTCCATAACGAGTAAGTCGCATCACAGCTTGTTTTCATCGCTAACCAGCAATAGTCTGAATTTGTCAGCTTAGCTGTTAGTAGTTATGTTAGTTTTTGTGAGGTTTTATTTATTTCCCATAGCCTTCCCATGCCCTTCCGCTAACCTTCCCCTAACCTTCCTCTAACCTTCCCATAGCCTTATCTAACCTTCCCATGCCCTTCCCCTAACCTTCCCCTAACCTTCCCCTAACCTTCCTCTAACCTTCCCATAACCTTCCCTAACCTTCCCATGCCTTTCCCATAACCTTCCCATGCCCTTCTGCTAACCTTCCCCTAACCTTCCCATAACCTTCCTCTAACCTTCCCATAACCTTCCCTAACATTCCCATGCCCTTCCCCTAACCTTCCCCATACCTTCCCCTAACCTTCCTCTAACCTTCCCATAACCTTCCCTAACCGTCCCATGCCTTTCCCATAACCTTCCCATGCCCTTCCGCTAACCTTCCCCTAACCTTCCCTAACCTTCCCATCACCTTCCAATAACCTTCCCCTAACCTTCGCATAACATTCCCATAACATTCCCCTAAAGTTAAGCCATCCCCATACCTTCCCCATACCTTCCCCATACCTTCCCATAACAATCACATTACCTTCCCATAAGTTTCTTATAACCTTCTATAGCAAAACATCATGTTACTGCTGCGTCCAGCCAAAGTGAGGCATTCCCCTAACCTTCCCCATACCTTTCGCTAACCTTCCCATAACCTTCCCATAACCTTCCCATAACATTCCCATAACATTCCCATAACCTTCCCCTAAAGTGAAACATTCCCCTAGCCTTCCCCATACCTTCCCATAACCATCACATGACATTCCCATAACCTTCCCATAACCTTCCCATAACCTTCCCATAACCTTCCCATAACCTTCCCATAACCTTCCCCTAATCTTCCCATAACCTTCCCTAATCTTCCCATAACATTCCCATAACATTCCCCTGAACTTCCCATAACCTTCCCATAACATTCCCCTAATCTTCCCATAACCTTCCCATAACCTTCCCATAACCTTCCCATAACCTTCCCATAACCATCCCCTAACCTTCCCCTAACCGTCCCATAAGCTTGCTATAACCTTCTATAGCAAAATATATTGTGAGTGTTGCGTCCATCCAAAGTGAGGCATTCCCCTACCCTTCCCCTAACCTTCCCCTAACCTTCCCATAACCTTCCCATAACCTTCCCATAACCTTCCCCGTACCTTCACATAACCTTCCCATAACCTTCCAAATCCCTAACTTCCTTCATAACCTTCCCATAACATCCCCTAACCTTCCCATAACCTTCCCCTAACTTCCATACCTTCCCTAACTTCCCCTACTTTCCCTAACCGTCCTAATTATAACCTTCCCATAACCTTCCCATAACCTTCCCATAACCTTCCCCTAACCTTCCCATAACCTTCCCATAACCTTCCCCGTACCTTCCCATAACCTTCACATAACCTTCCCATAACCTTCCCCATACCTTTCCCTAACCTTCCGCTAAACTTCCCATAACCTTCCCATAATCCCCCATAACCTTCCCATAACCTTCTCTTAAAGGGAAACCTTCCCCATACCTTCCCATAACCTTCCCATAACCTTCTATAGCAAAACCTCATGTTGCTGCTGCTTCCATCCAAAGTGAGCGAGGCATTACTGCAGTAATGCACTTTGACATCACTGGTCAGCGTTGATGTTGCGCTGTACATCATGACATACACTCTGTGTAAGGAACACACTATCCGTCCTTTTCTGTAAACCGGGCGCGATGGCCGAATCGGTAGATGACAGGCCTTCTGTGTGTGAGATCAAGGGTTCATTTCCCGGCCGAGTCAAAACAATGACTTACAAAATTGATACTTGTCATGTCCTAGCTTGGCACTCGACACTATTAGGATATGACAATGACTGATTAGCTCAATGTCAGGATAATGTGACTGAGTGGAATATCGGATCATGGTGCTGGTGGCCTGGTTTCCCAGTGGGGCAACAATATAAAGCCCCCCTTCACCCCTGGCCCACGTCCCCTCTTTCCCCACCCGCCTCCCCTCCTCCCACCGTCCCCTTCCCACTCCACCCTTCACCCTCCCCCTCCCCCTCCCCCTCACCATCTCCCTCTCCCTCTCCCTCTCCCTCTCCCTCTCCCTCTCCCTCTCCCTCTCCCTCTCCCTCTCGCTCTCCCCTCACACACACCTTCACCCGCCCCCCGCCCCCATTGTCCCCGCACCTGCCGTCAGCCTCATTTCCCGGCGCTCCCCCAAGTTCCTGGCGGCGTGTCTCGGTCAATGCGGCCATCAGTGATGCCGGGCCAACATGGCCGTCCCCCGGGGACCGGCTACGCTTAAGGCCGGTCAGCTCACGGGCAGGAAGCCGCTCAACACCCGCCGACACCGGTAAACCAATCGAACGGCGCCCAGTCAAGTTCGCCCAATTCAAAAGGTGGTTAAAAAGAAAATGTTTATCAAGTCGGGTGGGTTAGGTTAAACATATTTGGGATCGTCTTTTACAGGATTTAAAAAGACAACCTAGATAGTAGATTGTTTGCTAGAATAATAATAGTGGTCGATTTAGTGGAGGTATTCCAGAGATATGGCTGGGGATGGCTCAGGACAATAACTGCCCCTCGACACACACACACATACACATACACATACACATACACATACGCATACACATACACATACACACACACCCTCACCCTCTCATCGCCGATCACCCATAACAGCTACCCGCCTAGCACTGAACACAGGGGACAAATACGGACACACGCATCCACTTCCCCCATTTTCATTTCCCCACCCATCACAACCACACACACATCCACACACACACATCCACACACACATCCTATCACCTCCGCTCATCCATAACAGGGTTGCCAACCCTTATGGTTTCGCCATAAAGGCTACACGCGGTGTGCGGCATGCGAATGCGAATGCGTCAACAAATCAAAAAGCATCTAAGTCAATGGGGGTGATTCCATGCGTCTGAATGCGAATGCGAATGTGGCAACTGAATCGGTCCATGTAGCCATTGGTGTGGCATGCGAATGCGAATGCTGCTGCGTTTGCCATAGAAAACAGTGTTAGAGAAACCTGACACTATATGTGGGTGTGGGTGTGGGTGAAAGGACCCAACCCGTTTGCATGCCGCATTCACATTTGCATTCGCATGCCGCATACCGTGTGTAAGGAATCCTAGCTTTAGATGTGCATTGTTTTATATCCCACCATCACCTTACACCAATAGACTACATCACAGTTCCGACTGCGCATGCGCTGAAAACGGCCGTGGGAGCAGAGCAAAGGCATACGGCCATTGACTTTGCCTATACGGGCATTGAAATATGTCAGTTTTATTCAAAATTAATAGAAATCCAAAACCCTAACCTTATAAATCTAATATAATCTTTTTGTTAAACATGTTTTCTATATGTGTTCCAAGCGGTTTGTGTCTAGGTGGTGTGGTTTTATCAATATTTTACTTTTTCTGTATGGAGATTGTTTACTGCCATTGACAATGCATTGAGTACTCTGGCTATGGCTCTAACACTAGTCTAGGTGCCTAGATATTTCTAAATCTAAATGCACATGGCATAAGATGTGCTGATTATATTGATGTAAATACAATGCTGGATCAAAGATTAATATCTTAATTTATTATATATATTTTTTTTAGTTAGTATTCTATGTTTCAAACAAGAGCTGAGTTGAGCTGAAACTAGCACATTTCATAATGCAGTGAAACACCATGATACCCCGACGTTTTCGTCGAATCGGTAGAATACAGGCTTCGCATGGAAGTTCAAGAGTTCAATTCCTTGTCGAGCCAAATCATTTTCCGACCCTTCCACACACACACACACACACACACGCGCGCGCGTTGGGTCACGGTTACTGATGTAGCAGCAGCAGTAGCAGTTGCAGCGCCGGTTGGCGTAACGCATGGTATGGTTTTTGATTAGATCTGGATAGCAGTAGTACATCACTCATCGCGTCATCAAGTCACCGGGCAAACACCAGCGTCGGTCCGGGGACCAGGGCCCCTATCTACCGGCCTGATGGTGCTGGGAGGGCCGATAATGCACGCGGGCGGGGGTGGGTGGGGTGGGGTGGGGGCAGGCGGGGCGGGGGGTTGGAAAGAGACAAGCTCTCACAGACATTGGAAGTACTTGATCAAAATATCAGCGACAATAATAACAACAAAGACCCCACTGGCAGCATTGTATATTTACTGTGTATTCTGTTATTTGCTTCCTGGTATGTATATGTATATATATATATATATATATACATATATATATACACATATATATACACATATATATATACATATATGCATATATATATAGTTTATATATATGGTTTATATATATATATATATATATACATATATATATATATATATGAACGCATTACACACATATATATATATGGATATTTACTTCCTGGTATTATATATGTATATGTATATATACACATATACATATTTATTCATACATATGTACATATATATATATAGTTTATATATATATATATATATATGTATATATGAACGCATTTCACACATACATATATCGGTATTTACTTCTTGGTATATATACCACCCTACATATATTTACTTTATGTATATAATATAAATAATATATATATAATATATAAATATATATAATATATGTGTATATATATATTTATAGGTACTTAAAAGATCACATTTCTTAAAGGTACTTAAAACCTCACCTTTCTTAATAAATACAATATAACTTGCAATACAATTATTAACCAATGAACATTCATTGAGCCTCCTCAAACTGGCACATATTGACTAGCATTAAATGAGGTCTTTCCTCTGTCCATCTATGTGCCAAAGTTAATTAGCTGACCATTTTCTAAAGGCAGGTAAGGTTGCCATACCCATCCCATTCTCTAAATTCAATTAGCCAACCATTCTCTAAGAATTAAAGAACAAAGTGTTCTTCATTCTCTAAGGTTAGCTTTCTATTCTCTGTAACACCATCCTGTAACACTAACAGCCGATAACCAACCATTCTCTAAACTTGCTGACACTAATTTGTTTGCACTTCAAGCATCTCAAAAGTCAGTGATTTAAAATAAAAGTTACTTCAAACAAAGGTAAAATAGATTATAATGATCAATCCAATATATTCATCTCAGAAATATGACAGAAACTCAAAGCCAAATTAAAGTTATTTCAAACTAAGGTCAAGTTGTGTTTGTTTGTTGTTGTTTTACGTCCTAGCAACATCTAAGGTCATATCAGGACAGGTACCGACTAGCGAAAGTGTACACTCATGATGACTTAATAGTGCTGCCCCACTAGAAGACCAGGCCACCAGCACCATGCCCTGATATCCAACTCAGTCACATTATCCTGACACTGAGCCAACCAGTCCATGTCCTACCCTAATAATGCCGAGGGCCAGGCTAGGAAGCGACAAGTATACATTTTTAAGTCATTAGTTTGATTCGACCCATTAATGATCAATCTAATATAATATCTCAGGATCATGACAGAAACTCATAGGCATCGGATTATACAATCTTTACCAACCTTTGCCAGTTATCTACACACAACCAGCCATGTAGTATCAGAAACACAACATGGTTTGACAACATAAAACAACCGGCCGCCATTTGCCCAACTTCATTTTGCCGGTACCCAGGCGCAGTGGTCTAATCGGTAGAGTGCGGGCCTCGCGTGTGGGATATCAGGAGTTTGGTTCCCGGTCGAGTCAAACCAATGACTTATAAAATTGACACTTGTCACTTTCTAGCTTGGCGCTCAGCATTAATAGGATCGTGGGTGGCTCAGTGTCACTGTCAGGATAATGTGACTGAGTGGGATATCGGGTCATGATGCTGGTGGCCTGATTTCCCAGTGGGGATGCACTATAAAGTCAGCATGAGTGTGCACTGTCATAAGTCGGGACCCATCCTGATATGACATTAGATGTTGCTAGGATGTAAAACAAAAACAAAGAAAGTCGGTATCCATCCTGATATGACCTTAGATGTTGCCAGGATGTAAAACTCTAGCAACCAACCAATCATTTTGTCGGTAATATATGTGAAATGCGCATGTCCGATATCTGCTCGACCTGATAGATATCGAAGGTATCTCCCAAGTGCCGCTTCCACGAGCCGAATCGCTTGTCTACTCGTAGTAGGGTTATTTCTGCTGGTCGCAGTATGTGCGCCGACTCAGCCGGGTATCTGCTCCCACAACGGCCATCCATCAACACACCTGATAAGGCGCCACGCGCCCAGTCGGCACCGGAGGGGGTGGGATGGGGAGGGGATGGGGAGTGGGTTGAGAGAGATGGAGAGGGGGGTGGAGGGGGGAGGAGGAGGGTGTCTCCTGTCAAGAGCAATCCAGCCATAATTAATGCTCCCTTTTGACGACTCGGACTGGTGAGCAGCTCGATGGGTGTGAGTGGAGAGGAGAGGGGTGTGTGGGGTGGGGGAATAAGGGGGGAGGGGGATTCAAGGAGAGGGGAGGGTTAAGAGAGGTGGGGAGGGGAAGAGGGAGGGAAGGGGGGAGGAGGAAGGAGACGGGAGACTAGGGAGGGGGGAGGGGAGGGGGAGGGGTGGGGAGGGAGGGGGAAGGGGGTAGAGGGAGGGGGATGATATGGCAGGGGTTGGATGGAGGGGGAAAGGAGGGGATGTCCTAGTACTAGCTGGGACAGATTTATGCTAATTTGTGTTTAACTGAGTTGTGTTGGCATATGTGAGGAGGAAGGGGAAGGGGTGGGAAGGGTGGGGGGAGGAGGGACGAGAAGGGAGGGGGGAAGAAGAGGGGGTGCAAGGGGGGGGGGGGGTATACTAGAAGATAGACGAGAATGGAGGGGGGAAAAGAGGGTAAGTAGTATGACGAATAGACGAGAGAAGGACGGAGGGACGAAGGGATGGGGAGGGAAGGGGGATGTACTAGTAGAGATAGACGAGAATGGAGGGGGGAAGAGAGGGGGATGCAAGGGGGGTGGGACGAGAGAGATAGACGAGAAGGGTAGAAGACGAGAAGGGATGGGTAGGGAAGGGTGGATGTACTGAGGAATGAGGGAAGGAGAAGGAAGGAGAGTGTACTAGTAGAGATAGACGAGAAGGGAGGGGGTTAAGGAGAGGGGGATGCAAGGGGGGATGTACTAGTAGAGATAGACGAGAAGGGAGGGGGGAGGAGAGGGGCATGTAGGGGGGGGGGGGTGTAGTAGTACTAGCTGGAACCAGAATAATACGAGGTAAGTTGAAATTTGGTGGTGTTGGCATATGTGGGGGAGGGAGGGGAAGCGGAGGGGAGGAGGGAATCTACTAGTACTAACTAGAAGCCATTAGCACTAATTAGGCTTAAGTGGGATGTCTTGGCATATAATGAGTGCGAGGTAGGAAGTGATATGGAGGGGAGAAGTAATACTAGCTAGAACCATGTTGGTATTAATTAGGTTTAACTTGGTTGGGTGCGTTGGCTTTTGTGGGGGAGGGAAGTGGAGGGAGTGCGAGGGATGGAGGGGAGGAAGGGGGGAGGAGTAATACTAGCTGGAACCAGATTAGTAGTAATTAGGTTCAACTAGTCTTGGCATATGGAACTGAGGGAAGGCGGAGGAAGGGAGAGGGCTGGAAGTTATACCCCTGTCACACTATGACGTTTCTCTCCAACGCACGTCAACGTTTGTCATTTTTGGGCGAAACATCGGGAAACATTAGGGGGACATTATCCGAACGTCGGTACATGTCGGTACACTATCCTGGACGTCAAAAGTCGCCAAGGGACCTCGGGGAGCGTAGGAGGTCACTAGAGGTTTTTAGCATGTCAAAAAAACATGACGACCGACAACGCGCTTCAACGTGCGGTTGCCAATATTATGGCAATGTCAGAAGCATGTCGACAGCGCTGGAATAATGTTATGCGAATGCTAGGTAGTCATTGCGCGCGCGTGACGGTCATTCTTACACGTTGTGCCAAACTGTTGCTTTGTTGTTTTATGTCCTACCAACATCTAATGTCATATGAGCACATCGCGCCAAACTTTTTAAATTGTTTTTCCTCACTCGTCGACTAATGTTGGCCGCGCACGAATAACATGCTGATGCCGATCTTTTTCCCCAAACCGCCAAAAAGTTGGACGTGTCTCGACGCGTAGAAGATATTTTGCACGCTGATGGCGCGCCGGCAAGAAGCATCGTAGTGTGATAAGGCCATGAGGTATGGGGGAGTAGTAGCACTCAGTAGTAGCAGTAGTAATACTAGCTGACACCAGATTAGTACTAATTTAGGAATTAGGCTCAAGCTGGGTTGTGTTGGCTAGCATATTGTATCTGACAGGGGTATATAAACAGCGCGCATCCAATGTCAGCAGGCAGCTTGCTGGGTATCCGGATATGTCTAGAGGTGACAATACGAGAGGAGTGACAAGTCAATTTAAGTCTGATTCGGGAGATCTCCCTGATAGCCCTGTCACACTACGACGTATCTCGCCGGCGTGCCGCCAAAGCGCAAAATCACTTTTAATCGTCGAGACACGTCAAACTTTTCGGCATCAGCGCAATGTATTGGTAGCGTGCGGCCGACGTTGTGGTAAAAGTTTGGCGTGCCGTCCTGATATGACCTTAGATGTTGCTAGGACATAAAACAACAAAAAGCAAAAGTTTGGCTTTGGCACAATGTATGGGAACGACTCTCACGCGCGCGGCGTGTGCCTATCGTTTGGATAACGTTATTCCAGCGGTCTAGACGTGTTTCTGACGTCTCCATAATGTTGGCACCCGCGCATTGTCACGCATTGTCGGTCGGCGAAAGTTTTGTGCAAGCGCAAAACTTCGCCGATCCGATGACGCGCGCCGCCGACTGCCGCCGTCCATCAACGAATACCAACGCGTGCCTAACGCAGGCATAACGCTTCCAGACGTCTCCCAAAGTTTCATCAAAAAGTGACACACGTCGACGCGCAGTGCCGAGAAACGTCATAATGTGACAACACCATAATACACAACTTGTCAATAGGGAGAAATATCAAAAGCCAAAGCGGGGAACTTGTGTAGGAAAAAAAGTCATACGTATTCTCATGCATTCTGACGAAAAATATGCAAACCTTGCCCTATCCTATTAATGCCCAGTGCCAGGCTAGGAAGCGACAAGTATCAATTTGATAAGTCATTGGCTTGACTCGACCAGGAACCAAATTCCAGATCTCCCGCACGTGATGCCCGCGTTCTACCGATTTGGCCACCTGCACCTGGTGCTTTGCTGTGGTGAATATTGTCCAGTGACAGTGAAGTATTATAGTGGGTTGGTGCCTAATTGTCTCGCTGATATCCGACCACGTCGTGAATGCTCGTGAATGTTCCCCTTTCCGCAATGACCTTATAAGTTATAGAACCAATTGCGCTGTGATGACGAGTTAGGTGAAGTGCGCATGTGCTGAAGACTAGCCAATCAGCGCGCCGCGATGTGTGCAGACTCCAACAAGCTGACATGGAGATGTCATTATCTACTTTCCACACCATTAATCCAGAGTATGTATTACCCATGTACAATTAACATATATCTGGTCTTTTATTTATATCGTGACTGTCTCAAGGAAATGCTCCTTTTGTGCGGGGTAGTGGGAAATTGTCTATCATTCCAAATTTGCCTATGATACATCAGGTTCCGTCCTTATATGACCTTAGATGTTGCGAGGACTTAAAACAAAAACAAACAGACAAACATCAGACCTATGCAGTTATGTAATATCTGCGAGATATATCATTATATATAATATCAACAATATCTATGATATCTATGATGTATATGGTATATGATTATGAGGTATATGATGTATATGATAGCTATTATATATATGCTATCTATGGTATGTAAATCGATGATGTATATGATATCCATATATATGATACCTATGGTAAATGATATCCATATCTATTATATCAATTATCTATATGGAATATGATTTATATGATATATTATATATGAATTATGATATGCATAATATAGTACATACAATGTACATACATACCAGACGGGATGGCCGAATGAGTTAGAGCGTCCGTCTCCCGTGCTGGTAGATCGTGGGGTCGTGGGTTCGAGTCCCGGTCGAGTCAAACCAATGACTTTAAAATTGATACTTGTCGCTTCCTAGCCAGGCGCTCGGCATTATTAGGATAGGGCAAGGACTGGTGTGCTCAGTGTCAGGATAATGTGACTGAGTGGGATACCAGGTCATGGTGCTGGCGGCCTGGTTTCCCAGTGGGACAGCACTATAAAGTCGCCATGAGTGCGCACTGTCATAAGTCGGTACCCGTCCTGATATGACCTTAGATGTTGCTAGGACGTAAAACAACAACAAACAAAACAATGTACATAATATATATTATGTGTTTCATTTTGTACATTATATAAATATATCTCGTCTATATGATATATAAATATATATTATATCTGGTGCGCATCACAATTATAAGTCATTATAGATCTTCTAGGTAGGGATACACAGACACAAACATAGATGGTTGGTTGCTTGTTGGAGTTTCTGTCCTGGCAACGACTAACGTCATACCAGGATGCGGCACAAATATAGATATATATATATGTATATATTTATATATTATGTGATATATATACACATTCACATATATAAATATATCCATACACAGTACATACCTCCATACCTACATTGATATAATACATACACACATACACACATGCATATCTACATACATACACATACATGCATATATATATATATATATATATATATTAATAAACAATTTCCTCCAGTGTGTGACGTGAGGGGGGCGCCCGCCCGGCAATTTACCCGACAGCTGGGAGGGGGGGGGGGGCACTCCACCAATGCGCAAGAGGAAATATAGGGTGGCCATGTTACCATTAATTATACTCGTATATTACGTTGTACAGATTATATAATATATATATATATATATATATATATATATATATATCTGCTACATATAGTATGTAGCAGCTATAATTCAAGCTAAATGTAATCGCTCTCTGATACCAATTTCTGCACCTTTGTCTCTCAGAGTCAGAGAATCATATTTCTCTTTGTTTGCTAAATGTTCACATGGGGGGAGGGGGGGCGGCGTTGGTTGTTTGTTCTTCATGCAATAGTCGAACTGTCCCCTGACGACGGGGGGGGGGGCGCTTACGGCGGTCACGTGACCATGTGACGAGTGGCTGAGCCAATCAAGACGCCCGCCCGGCGTCTCCCTGACCCCGTTAATGGTTGTGCCCGATTGGTTACGTGATCGGGGGTCATCAATAGGCACGCTCAATATTAGTCTAATAATTATACCCTGATTACCATTCTGCCCGGCCGACGGACACTAATGAGTGGGTGTGTGGGTGGGTGTGGGGGGGGGGGGTGAAGGACGGTGGGCTGCACGGGTCCCGCGTCGGGATCGCGTGTAAAACAAAAAACACCGGCACCCGGCGACGACGACAGAACAGCGACGTAACTAACTGTCTTTGTTGTATGTCTGGTCGCGAACTGCGCAGGCACACGCGCACGCGCACCAGGCACGTTGCGCGCGTCACGCATGGGGGTGGGGTGGGAGGAGAGATGTATTGCCCCATACACCCAAACACACATGCAGGGGCGGAGTGGTGATGTGGATTGCGGAAGGAAGGACTGTGTGGGTAAAGTATGTCATACTGTCGGCGTGGCATTGTCTGGTTGATCGTCGTAAATTGGACGGGTGGGATGGGGGTAGGGGAGTGGGGT
This sequence comes from Branchipolynoe longqiensis, assembly GCA_030323885.1. Lineage (NCBI taxonomy): Eukaryota > Metazoa > Annelida > Polychaeta > Phyllodocida > Polynoidae > Branchipolynoe > Branchipolynoe longqiensis. The sequence continues at coordinate 3,062,490 of CM059199.1, forward strand.
GTGGAGTGATTTGGGTTTCTGATTTGGTACCCTTGTTAATTCGGTGCGTATCTGTGTATGCATATACATATATATATATATATATATATATATAATTATATATATATTATATATATATTTATATTTATATACATGTACATGTACATATATTATATACTCTATTATAAACTACAATGTATATATATATATATATATATATATATATATATATATATAAATATATACGTTTACACATGATTATATGCATAGAATAGATAGTTGGTGGAGACTGGTTGGATGATACCGGTTTGTGGAGACCAGTTGGCAGAGACTGGTTAGCGGGGACCAGTTGGCAGAGATTGGTTAGCAGAGACCGGTTAGTGGAGACCAGTTGGCAGAGACCAGTTGACGGAGACCAGATTGAGGAGATCAGTTGAGGGAGACCGCTTAGCAGAGACCACTTGACCGGTTTGAGGAGACCAGTCGGCAGAGACCGGTTTGAGCAGACCAGTTGGCAGAGACCGGATAGCAGAGACCAGTTGGAAAGAGACCCGTTTGAGGAGACCAGTTGGCAAAGAGTAGATAGTGGAGACTGGTTGGTAGAGACTGGTTTGAGGAGACCAGTTGGCAGAGACTGGTTGGCAGACACTGGTTGGCAGATACCGGTTGGCAGAGACCGGTTTGAGATGACCAGTTGTCAGAGACTGGTTGCAGCTGTTGACTATTCTATGGCAAACCGAGCCGCTCTCCAGTGTCAGGGAATATGTGACTGATACTGATAATATGATAGTGATATCAACCACCACCATGCGGCGTAGGCTGCCATAGAACCAGAGTTTGGAATGGAAGCCTCGAGATTATCTATTTAGTGACCAGACGGGATGTCCAAATGAGTTGTCCGTCCGGAAGTAAAAAATGTTGGTAGATCGTGGGATTCGGACCCATGGGGCCGAAGTCTTAGTTTTGTGCATGTTCAAAACTTGTACAAACACAAACCGGACATTGTTCGTTTTCTGTCTGTTTCCCCCAATCCAGTGAGGTGTGACAGGGCCTTTAGCCATGTGTATCCACATATACCATACACATTAACAAATTATACTTCTCACTTCCTAGCCAGGCACGCAGCATTATTCTGATATGGCAAGGACTGGTTGGCTCAGTGTCAGGATAATGTAACTGAGTGTGATATCAGGTCAGGGTGCTGGTGGCCTGGTCTCCCAGTGGGGCAGCCCATTATAGTCACCATGAGTGCGTACTGTCACAAGTCAGAATCCGTCCTGATACGACTTTACATAATACCAAGACATAAAATTCCAATAACCTACCAACTAATATTTAATTAGTCCATCCTATCCTATTGACAGTTGAACAATTCCATCTGAAAGGTCCGTCACATTTGAATGAACTTCGTTCACCGGTTCGGACATACAGACAGCATTGTGAGGGGATTTCTTTCATATATCAACGACTTTAACAAAAATGCATAACTCAGATGGATCTGCCATGTTTTAAAATAGGTGGATTCTGTGACTTAAGGCTCTGTCACACCTCACCAGATTGGGGAAACGGAAAGAAACCGAACAAACTCCAGTGGAATACGTCAATGTCTGGTTTCTATATGGTCAGCATCCGGCATTTCCGTTCTGTGTCTGGCGTCTACAGTGGCAAGTTTTGAACATGCACAAAATTTGGAATGGATGCTGCCGGATCGACATCTACGGTTCTTGTCTGGTTTGAGTTTGTTTAGTCTGCTTAACGTCCATTGGCTATCCGTTCATGTATGTTTCATGTCCGTTTAATCTTACTTCGTCCGGTGGCCTTTGGCCCAATATCGCAACATTTCGACACATTTTGATACATTTTGATAATTATCTCACCCAAACACCACCGGACTAGAACATTCTTTGTCCGGTTCTGTCCGTTGCTCAATCTGGCATAGTGTGACAGGCACTTTAGTTTTGAGTAATTTTGTTATTGTTGTAAATGGTCACCAATATATGCTGCTCGGCATCGTAATCTCATAATTTATATGAAGTGTACCAGTTCTATTAAATGGAACTAAAGGACTTTTTATTCAGAAAAAGTGCACTAGTACTATATAGTAGTAGTAGTAGTAGTAGTAGTATAATACATATGTTGTATATGTTGGACCAACTTTATTTGCTTTAGAAAATGTACTGATATCTTTCTTCCATGCATCTCTACGTTAGCTATCATTATTCGGCTATGGTATTGGTTTAGTCCTTTTATATAGGCTAATATAGCACGATTCGATAAATAGAACTGTGGGCCTTTTACAAATGGTGTGTTCTGGTCTGTGAGTGTTGAGGGCTGGTGCATAAGTATCTGTGATAAGGGGCCTGGCCAGCCGGACTGTTACATGCTGATGCGATCTACGCGTTACATGTTGATGCGATATACGCGTTACATGTTACATGTTGATGCGATCTATGTCGGTAAAGCGGCTGTCACACCGCGGCAGATTAAGCAACGGACAGCATTGTTTAGTCTGGTGGTGATAAGTATCAAAATGTATTAAAATGTGTCAAAATGTTGCACTATCGGGTAAATGGCTGCTGGACGAACAGACAGGAAATGGACATCAAACAGACATGAATGGATAGCCAACGGACGAAACAAAATCAAACTGGACCTTAAATGTCAGTCCGGCGGCATCCGTTCCTAGTTTTGTGCATGTTCAAAACTTGTACGGACACACACCGGACATTGTTCTTTTTCTGCCCATTTCCCCCAATCCGGTGAGGTGTGATAGGGCCTTTAGCCATGTGTATCCACATATACCGTACACATAATTAACATAACGGGACCAGTGCACTACAGGAGCCGAACGTAGCAATACACAAGCTGAATGTACCTGAGAAGTGTGCACCTAGCGAGGTGTGTATACATGTATATAACTGTGTGTAAATGTACTGCAGCACTCTAAAGTCGTCATCACTGCGCACTGTCACAAGTTGGTACCCGGGATTTAGAACTGCCAACAACCAACCAACTTCCCTGTTTGGCGCCGATCGGCGATTTGCTAGTAAACCCAGCGTTGATGGCCCCTGCTGAACCTCCTCACGTTAAGGCCCCTGCCATACTTCACCGGATTCAGGAAACAAATTGAGACGGAACAAAGTCCGTTTATATCCGGCAAAGTCCAGTTTGTCTCCATTGCATATACGTTGATATCCATTGATATCCAGCCCGATCCGTTACAAGTTTTGAGCATGCATAAAACTTGTATATAAGTTGTAATGGATTGCGCCGGACTGATGTATGCGGTTATTATCTGTTACCGTCCATTCCCGTCGGTTCCCCGTCGGTTCCCCGTCCATTCCCGTCCGTTATCCGTCCGTTCCCATCCGTTACTTATCCATTACACGTCCGTTACCGTCCGTTACATATCCATTACACATCCGTTACCATTCGTTAGAGTTCTTTTTGTGTACTGTAATGTCCGTTGATCGTTAGATACGTTATCAACTGTTACCGTCCATTACCATCTGTTACCGTCCGTTACATAATCGATACATTTCAAGTCCGAATCACACGAGATTAGAATATTTTTGTCCGGGTCTGTCCATATTCTCAATCCGGTAAAGTGTGACAGGGTCTTAAGCTTGCAGTTAGCCGAACCGGTGTAAAAACCGCGCCTTGTGGCTAAGACAAAAGTGTCAATCAAATACAGTCAAAGCCCTCTAAATCGACCGCCCATGGGACCAACTTTAAGTTTAAGTGGTACCTTTATTTTATGGAGGTGGTTGGATTACGGGCTTACAATGGTATTGTTGGGGGCTCAAATAAAGCGATCGATATAGGGGAGTGGACGACTTGTGGAGCTGGTCGGTTAGAGAGGTTTTACTGTACTTCAAATAAGTAACGCTCTAGGCACGGCCGTTTATGCTTACATCTGTCCTGCTTTGTTTTAGGACCCCCCGGAATACTTTGACCTGTGACCCACAGCGACGGTGAAATGGAGTGAGGAGGCCTCGACACACCCAAAGGTCAGTAACATTGATGACCGATTGTTGATTTTGTTCAGATTGATTGCTTGCAAATTGTCATCTCACCACAGTCGTTTACTCTCGTGACCCATATACTATTACTTAGATCTGTCTCACTCCCTTATTATTTTATATATGAGACTGTCTCAAAATGTGCTAAGCAATATGGGACAAAACTTTGTCCATTGTAACGATCAACATACTATCTGCTTATGCATTTGCTCAGGATAAACTGATTTGTTTTTTACATGGTGTTTCATAATCCCAATAGAATACATATTGATTTGAAGCAAATGTCCTTGTGTTTTCAGTGTAGCCGTTTCTGTGCTGTTTTGTGTCAATCATTACAATGGACACAAAAAAAAGAGTTATCACCTTTTGAGACAAGCTCATATACATATACACATTCATAAGCATACGCATATACATGTATAACCATATATACATTTACCTATATAAACACATATATACATACATAAATAAATACATACATACATACACACATACATACATACATACATACATACATACATACACATGCACACATATACATATATGCATGTATCTATCTATATACATATATACAGTAAATCCTCTCTAACCGATCACTTCCACAGATTGACCAGTCCGCTATATCGATCACTTTATTTGGGTCCCAACATTACCTTTGTAACCAGACTCGGACACCAAGCACTCCGGCAAATACGCTAAATCATGTGGGAAAGAAACGAAAAAGTGTAAAGTGCTTAGATGCAAGAAAAGGCACATAACAACGCTCATGAGGAAGACCATTCAAGGCCACCTTAACACCTTCAAACCAGTGGAGGTAATGAAGATGGCAGAGAAATTCACAGGAATTATAGGAATTCCGGAATCCGCCATCAAAGAGATGGATCCTGAGGTTAAACTCAGTAAAGAGAGGAAAAGGTTTGAGACGGCTCTCTACATGGTACACAAAGGGGTACTCTTGGCTTTTACAGCCATTGCACCCATGGCCGACAGGATGATGGCACAGAACAAGTTCTTGAGACTGTGACGATATGAATGGAGGAATTGCATTACTAACAGCAACCAGCAGCTTCCTCTCCCACAGGCGGTTTGAAAACATCTTTAAAGTGGTCTGCACAAACACTGGAAAAGAGGTGGCACGGTCCAAAAAGATTATGGACAACGATGAAAAGGAATACACACTATTCCTAGCGCCATAGACTCTTAAGGGCAAGCTGCTGGATAAGGGCAAGATGTTCGGCAGACAACTACAATACTTGTTCAAACAAGTGGAGACCAGCTCCAAGTGCGGAAAACACATGGAAACTGACAAAAAGAAATCGGCTGATGGCAACTCCAACCACTTCCAAAAAGCTGAGGCAGAATTTTCGCAACCGAAGAACCTGCCAATGAGGATGGCGGTTCGGAACCAACTTCAGCTTCCAAGCCAGAGGAAGGTGACAGAGGCTGTCGTTCACCTGGAACAATGGGAACAGGCCCTTCAAGAGGCAGTTCAACACTCAGAAGCCGTTCCCCCACCCAGGGAAGAAATAGAAGTGGAGACTCAAACAATAGCAACTGTCACAGTAAGCAATATCTTTTAAGCCGGTAACCTCAAGAACTGTATTTCGGAATGGAATCAAGTTACAGATAACTTAACTATCCTTCGCCTAGCAGAAGGGGTAAGGATTCCATTAATAGAAGAACCTATTCAAAACAGAATATCATTTCCATATCGGTTTCACGGTTCAGAACGTGAAGCATTAAGCAATCAAGTCCTTAAGTTTTGTGAAAAGGGCATTATCAAATATTTTCTTAAGACCGAAACCAAACGGAGATGTTAGACTAATTTTAGACCTAACTTTATTTAACAAATTTGTAGAATACAAACATTAACAAATGTTTTCATTAGAAACAGCGAGAGACTTAGTCACACAAGGCACTTGGCTAGCCAGCATTGACCTTAAAGATGCATACTACACAGTGCCCATCTATAAACATGATCAAAAGTATTTAAGATTGTGTTCCACCGGCAAACTTTATGAGTTCACTTGTATGCCAAATGGACTGGCCTGCTGTCCACGCATTTTCACAAGGTTACTCAAACCAATTTTTTCGCTAATGGCTATGAAAGGACATATCATGTTCTGATACATTGACAATTCATGTATTGTCGTGCAAACACAACAACAATGCCAAGCAGCAGTAGATAAATTATGTAAAACGTTTACAATTTTAGGTTTCTATATACATGAAACTAAATCAGTACTAATGCCAACGAACAAACTAAAATTTCTGGCGTTCTTTATTGACACCATAGAAATTACTATTTCATTAACAGAACAAAAAGTAGATAAATTCACAATGACAGCAAACCAATTACTACAATTGAACGAACCAAAAATACGACAAGTCGCAGTATTGATAGGAATAATGAGAGCCTACGCATCAGCTAGCTTATATGGCCAGGCCCATATCAAATCCTTAGAGATAGATAAAAACTTGGCACTGGCTCGCACAAAAGGAAATTTTGAACGGCCTATGACAATTTCACCAGAAGGCCAAAGCAATATAATTTGGTGGCTTTCACACATAAAGAACTCACCCAACCTGGGGGGCCCATAGAGACCAACAGACAACAGGTGGCCGTTGGATGGAAGATGAAATCTCCGACCACATTAAAGTTGCATGGTCCGATGGCACTTGAATCTTTGTCTTATTTTTTAGATAAATATATCAAATTGATCGTTACAAGCTACTAATCATTAGTCTGGAGTGATTTTGATTAAAGATGATTAGTTTTGAAGTAATATGAGCTGAAAGAACCAAAAATAATTTCGACAAGCTTGCCAAAAGTCCTGTGGCTATGACCCAGATGGTCATCTCACGCTGACCACGTGATGTGAGATGACCTGGAACCTTACAGGACTGTAGGTAGGTATTTCTGTTCCGGGTGGGCACATTCTGGGAAAGGATTAGTGCCATAGGCCCATGTCACTATGGTTTTTAACAAAATATAATGTGTGTCTGTTGTCTGCTTGTGTCTGTCTATGTATGACTGTGTGTATCTGTCCGTGTGTATATCTGTGTGTCTATCTGTGTGTTTCTGTTTCTGTGTATATGTGGGTGTGTATGTGTGTATGTGTCTCTGTGTATATGTGGGTATGTATGTGTATGTGTGTGTATGTCTCTGTGTATGTGCACATGTATGTGTGTGTATGTGTGTGTGTCTGTGTGTATGTATATGTGTGTATGTATGTGTGTATGCCTATGTCTGTGTGCGTATATGTGTCTCTGTATGTGTGTGTCTCTCTCTCTGCAAACTCAGGTCGGGTGTATGTGTGTCTGTGTATGTCGGGTGTGTGCATGTCTGTGTGTTTCTGTGTCTGGTGTGCTGTCTATGCATGTATGTCTGTGTCTATCTATGTGTGTCTGTCTGTGTGTGTGTGTATATGTATGTATGGTAAAGTATGTATGTGTGTCTGCCTCTGTATGTGTGCATCTGTCTATGTGTCTCTGTCTGTGTGTGTCTCTCTTTCTGTGTCTGTGTGTGCTGTCTGTGCATGTCTGTCTGTGTGTGTCTATCTATGTGTGTATGTCTGTCTGTGTGTATATATATATGTGTGTATGTATGTCTGTATGTCTGTGTGTGTATGTGTATGTATGGGTGTATGTATGTGTATGTATGCATGTGTGTGTATGTATGTGTGTGCATGTATGTGTGTCTGCCTCTGTCTGTGTGTGGTTGTCTATGTGTCTCTGTCTGTGTGTGTCTCTCTCTGAAAGTCAGGTCGGGTGTATGTTTGTCTGTGTATGTCAGGTGTGTGCATGACTGTGTTTCTGTGTCTGGTGTGCTGTCTGTGCATGTTTGTCTGTGTCTGCCTATCTATGTGTGTCTGGTTGTGTGTCTGTGTGTATATGTATGTGTGGTAATGTATGTGTGTGTATGTATGTGTCTGTATGTGTCTGTGTGTATATGTATGTGTGCATATGTCTGTGTCTGTGTGTGTCTGTCTGTGTGTGTCTGTCTGTGTGGCTCTCTGCAAAGTCAGGTCGGGTGTATGTGTGTCTGTGTATGTTGGGTGTGTGCATGTCTGTGTGTTTCTGTGTATGTGTGTGCTGTCTGTGTATGTCTGTCTGTGTGTGCCTATCTATGGGTGTCTGTGTGTATGTATGTATATGTGTGTATGTCTGCGTGTATGTGTGTCTCTGTAAAGTCAGGTCAGGAAACACACATCCACCTCATATCCCCTTCCCCTCTATGGCCCTGCACAGTAGACCTACTTGGTTGGGGGGGGGGTGGAGGCTAATGAGGTCACGAGATTGGCCTAGTTGGTTAATGACCTCCCTGCTTAATGGGTGTTTCAAAGTGAGTGTCTAAAGGGGTGAGCTTATAAATTCACTGGTTATTCTGTATATGCTGTCCCAAATCATTAGCTAATACACCAGTATCTAAGTTAGATATATAGGATCAAATGTAAGTAGTTGTTTTAATTTTGACAAAATTATATTTCATCGGACCATGCAACTTTAATGTACTTGAGCTTAGAACCATTTACCTAGGATTCTACAGTCTGATTCACATCCCTAAACATCATGTAAGAATTCTAACAGATAACAAGACAGCTATGGCTTACATTCGTAATATGGGAGGGACTCGCTCCAAACCATGTAACACTCTGGCTAAACTTATTTGGGATTGGGCAGAGAAACACAAAATATGGCTAACAGTAGGACATATTCCAGGCAGTGAAACACTTTGGCTGATAGGAAAAGCTGACGCTTCCGTGACCATTTAGAATGGTCATTAAACCAGAACATTTTGGACAGTATGTTTCACAAATGGGGCAAGCCAGACATTGATCTCTTTGCATCACGCAACACCAAAAAGTTACCAAAATATGTGTCTTGGCAACCAGAGCCAGAAACCTGGAGAGGAGATGCATTTTCTTTAATTTTGAATAATAAATTCTATTACATATTCCCCCCATTCAGCATTATCAGCAGAGTGGCCAGGAAGATCAAAATGGATCACACCCACGCAGTACTGATAGTACCAGCATGGGAAACACAACCATGGCTAGCGGCAATAACATCAGCAGCAAAAGCCTTGATGAGCTTCCCAAGGGAAAGGAACAACCTTCAACATCAAGGACCACTAACAGTCCACGGAGATCTGCCAACAACATCCCTTTTGGCATTCCTTTTCTAAGGAAACATTTAGAACAATTTGGATTAGCCAAAATAACAAAAGAAAGAGTAATATCACATACCTGGACTAAAGGAACAGTGAAATTATACACAAGTTATTTAAAGAAATGGGGCCTTCATTACCTTCGCAAAGGAGTCAAACCATTAAAACCTACACCGGTTCATTAGATCGGTGTACGAAAGAAACCCAACCAAACCTAATACAATAGGTTTTGTGATGTATCAATACTATTCAAGTTATTCAAGTGATGGCCTAGCAACAGACATTTTTCAATGAAAGACCTAGGATTTAAATTAGCAGTTTTATTACTGCTAATTACAGGACACAGAGGCCAAACCATTGTGGCACTTTCACTAGATGGACTAGAAATAGATAAGAATCAAATCGTACGGGGGATCCACTGTCCACAGTACACGTTACTACTTTTCAGAGGATAAACGGATATGTGCCATTAGGGCTTATATATCCAAGTCATGTGGAATCAGAAATTCCAGACAACTACTAATCAGCTTTATACGGCCACATAAAGCTATCGCAAACGACTGGAAAAGTCAAGCGGCGTGTCGACACGGCTACTCACCAACTAGAAGCAGGTGAGAAACTAAATTAAATTATGTACTCATATATGGGTCACTCTCCGGAAAACTGGTCAGCATGAGATGGGATTTTAAAACATCAATAAAAACCTTCCTACTTATTTTTTTCCTTATTCTTTTCATATTCATGCTCAGATTTGATGAAAGAAATAAGGGAAATAAAATAAAACTGTGTGCAACTTTGGTCTTTTTAGTTATGAACTGTTTTTGTACCAAAAAACCCCATTTTACAGTCAGCCATTTGTAACATGACATATGGGACGTGGTTGAATCCTTATTAACATCTTGTATTGCATTGATATATCAAACAAAACAGTTCCCAAATCAAAGAGGAAGTATTTATTAACATGTATGCATGCTTAAATTTAAAAAAAAAAAAATTTAATGTCTTCAGAAATAACATTACAAATTTCCGTCACACGTGTAACCGTGGTGTCTGGATGCCACACAAATATTGTACACTAATTATTCAGTGAATAAAGCATGGCTGGGAATTACTTTTTTTTTATCAATATAAGCACTAGATATTTCTGTATATTATGCCATGATTAATATGCTTCTAAGTATGATATTATTTAATTCTGATTAGATATTTATTAAGCAGACTGTGTGGTGTCCTAAACATGTGTTACACGTGTGACGCACATGTTATACTGCCATAAGAGATATCTTATTCATGGACTACACCTTTATTTTTTATCTCATCAATTTATATTTTACATAGATGTAAAGGGGAGATTTCCAGCTTTCATTTGCAACCAAAAAATGTAAAAAATTCAAATATTAAATTTTAACTCTCCATGTGACACTTCTGGCCAGTTTTCAGGAGAGTGACCCATATACATAAAAGAATAAAAAATGAGATTACATAAAATTCTCCCTGGGCTGCGAGTAGCCAGAAGCGTAGTACCGAGGTAAAATAGTATAGTTATACAAATCTTACCTGGGTACGGATGATAGATAACTGGTGTTTCCCGAGGTAATACCCTTGGATAGTCATAGGTTAGGGCCCACCCACCCTACCCTACCACAACTATCATGTTTCTCTAGAACACAATAAGTATCCATATAGAGTTAAATCAATTTTTATCCTAAAAAGTACATAAAAGATTGCTGGACCCGGATGTGCTTTCTTCTCCCTGACCCATGACTACCCGAGGCTAGTACCTCGGGAAAACACCAGTTATCCATCATCTGTACCCATATTTGTGTACTGCTAATTTATGTGATGTATAACACATTATACAAGTATAAATGCCAAGGGAACATATATACTTTGCTACTTCCTCCATATTAGTGGAGTGCCCCCCCCCCCACCCGCTGTCGGGAGCTGTGAACGGAGGGCCCCCCCTCGCGGCACACACATTGGAGGAATCTTTTTTTTTTTAGGGGCTAGGGCTATTAATAACCATATAATTAAACTCACACCCAACTCATTCTCTTCCTTATGTTATTTGTGCACTGCTAATTTATATACATATATACATAATTATACACATATATACTCATATACATACAAATGTATACCCGTCCTGATATGCCCTTAGATGTGGCCTGGACGTAAAACTCCAATAACCAACTACAAGTATATATACAATGGCCCAACATGGAAGGTGGACATTCCTATGCATATATATATATATATATATATATATATATATATATATATATATATAAATATATATAAATATATATATATAATTCTTACGTATGCTAACAGGAAAATACAATGCTAGAGACAAGTAGGGTGATATGAGTTGGCGGAAAACTTCCAAGCGAGTGTCGTGCTGCAGCCCCCCAGATGGGGAGGGGTGGGTGGGGCGCGGGGAGTGAAGGATGACGGTACCCACCCCACCCAGGAAAGGGAGGGGGTAGTAGCAGGACACTTACAGAGATTATTACACGCTATAAGTCTTATCACTCTCCATATATATATATATATATATATATCCATATATATATCCATATATATATCCATATATATATGCATATATAAATATATATATGGATATATATATGGATATATGGATATATATATTATATATAATCTATTATATACATATAAACGCTCGGAGAATTATTTATTATTTATTTATTCGATTTGGCTCGAGTTGAATATTAGCCAATCGCCGTCGTCCGGCCTCTGGCTGCTTCCTTTGGCCCCGGCGGTTGCTCTCGAGATGGTCAAATCGTCACTTGCCTCTAGTTTTTTGCTGGTCTCCTTGTCATTCGTAGGGAAGTCTTATATATATATATATATATGGTATATATATATGTGGGTATGCATATATTGTCATGACCCAGAAAATATTACATGTATACCCTCTCATATAATATCGCATATAAATATATTCCTACGTAAACACATACGTAGATATCCCCTACTGACTCCACGTATCATTGTTGGGCCTTGTACAACATGGTTACAGAGCATCTTCCCTTCCACTATCTGTGCCTCTGAGACCCTGGAGGAAATTAAAGCTCGTCGTTCAACAGGTGGCCGGCGTGGAGTGCACATCACAAACCTGCGACTGCTGCTACAGTCAGCGAGCACAATGGAGCCCCGAGTGATTGGACACGTGCGCAGGTGTGTGTATTCTTGTCATCCTGTAACGCACAGTGGTCATATGCATGACACGGTGTTGGCTTCGTTTGGTGTTAAAGCCGGGAATTAGGTCATGCGGTATGTAGAGGCGCCTAACACTTTCATGATAGCTAAACATGCAGTTATTTATAGATTCGGGGTATCTCCCTTCACTGGTACCGGCGTGTACCCGTCAGCTTGCCTTTCCCACACACCGAGCACCAGCAAGCCTTATTATTGCTGAGCCTGTTCCCGGCGAGCACCGCTATTTCCCAATATCGCAGCTGATTCGGCTGTGGCGGCGGTGATTTGTTTTGCTTACATTCGTTGATTCGACAATATTAATATCGCCGCCGATGTAGCTGTGGCGTTAATATCGGTTCGATTTTAGGGTTAATTTGATGAAATTTCACTTTTTGAGTATGTAATTCTCTTAAATATGATAGCATTGAATAGATTTGGCCCTAATATATCGGCAGCGGCGGCGATTTGTTTTGTTTAGATTCGACAGTATGAATATCACCGCCGATTTAGCGGCGGCGTTAATATCGCTTCCATTTTAGGGTTAATTTGATGAAATTTCACTTATTGCGTATGTAATTCTGTTAAATATGATATCATTGAATAGATTTGGCCCTAATATATCAGCGGCTGCAGCAGCGGACGGCGGCGATTTGTTTTGTTTAGATTTGACAGTATGAATATCACCTAATCGATACCTAACACCGCCCTTAAACCACCTATGGAACAGGTTTACCATAACCTAATTTACGCTTGTGGTGTTAGCCCTATCACGGACTCTTGCATTTGGCTTTTCGCCGCTAAATGGGGGATTCCCGCCAAACACTGTTTTGGCTCACTAACACCGCTCCATGCATACGAGCCCAGGTGTGTGCACTGTGCATCACACAGGTGTGTGCACTGTGCATCACACAGGTGTGTGCACTCTCTGTCCTGTAGATCCGCAAAGACAGCGGCCCCGCGGCCACTGGTAATATACCTGTCATAATGAAAGATTGATGGGTGTGGGTGGGTGGGGTTTGGTGATATAACATTAACAGTGCCCTCTGTGGCGGAATCCCTCCAGCGACACCAGATGGAATGTCCCGAATGAGTTGAGAGTCCGTCTCCCGTTTTGGTAGATTGTGGGATTCTAGCCCATGGGTTTGACCCGTGGTCGGATCTCGAACCCTGCTCGAGGCAAACCTATGAATTATACGTTTCACTTCCGAGTTTGGCACTCAGTATTGCAGTATAACCCTGTTAAACCAAACTTGAAGGCACCCTATAAATTTGTTTGGATTACCCAATCATTGGTTTAACCGAACTTCGGCTTTGACTTTGACTTTGAGTAAGTGTGTATTGCACATGTAATATACAATGTATGTGGACACTTTGATTATTGTTTTTTATGTATGTACAGTATAACCCCATTAAACCAAGCTTGGCTAAACCAAACGATCGGTTAATCCAAACTTTTGTTGGCAGCCCGGCAAAATACTACCATTTATCATATAAAAAAGTCAGTGGGGTCTCAGACGACCTTATAACCACATGAAAGTTTGGTTTAACCATACCGGAGTGGCCTGGGGTCCAAAGATTTTGTTTGGATTAACCGATAATTTGGATTAACCGACTTTCGTAAACCAACTTTTTTATATGATAAATGGTAGTATTTTGCCAGGCCGCCGAAAAAAGTCAGGATAAACCGATCATTTGGTTTAACCGAGCTTGGTTTAACGGGGTTATACTGTATTAGGATAGGACAAGGACTCATTGACGTAGTGACAGGATTATGACAGGGGTATACCAGGTCATGGTACTGGTGGTCTGGTTTCCGAATGGGCAGCACTATGAAGTCACCATGTGTGTGCGCTGTCACGAATCGCTACCCGTCCTGACATGACCTTAGACGTTGCCAGGAAGTAAAAGTCCAAAAACCAACCAACCCTCTGGCGACAGGGTGCTGGAGGAGGCCAATAGAACGACCCTGGAGGCGTTGTCTATTTCCTGTCGCCCCAGCCTGACCTTTGCGCACTGGTTTGCTGTACACGGGGGGGGGGGGGACACCGGGGGGGGGGGGGGCACGGGGGTGTGTGTGCCCTGCAGAACTTGCTGCCCTAGTTTACCTGCATACAGTTAAACATCTCTAAACTTACCGTAGACCAGACAGGATGGCCGAATGAATTAGAGCGTCCGTCTCCTGTGTTGGTAGATCATGGGGTCGTGGGTTCGAACTCTGGTAGAGTCATACCAATGACTTAAAAATTGCTACTTGTCGCTTCCTAGGCTGGCGCTCGGCATTATTAGGATAGGGCAAGAACTGGTTGGCTCAGTGTCAGGATAATGTCACTGAGTGGGATATCAGGTCATGGTGCTGGTCTTGCAGGGGGGGCAGCACTATAGAGTCACCATGAGTGTGCACTGTCACGAGTCGGTCCCCATCCTGATATGACCTAAGATGTTTCTAGGACATAAAACAACAACAAAGAACATCGACCGTACCAGGCGCGGTGGCCGAATCTGTAGAGCGTGGGCCTCGCTTGCCGGAGATCGGGAGTTTGATTCCCAGTCGAGTCAAAAGCAAAATTGATACTTGTCGCTTCATAGCCTGACGCTCGGCATGAATAGGAAAGGACAAAGACTGGTTAGCCCAGTGTCAGGATAATGTGAATGAGTGGGATATCATTATCAGGTGACGGTGCCAGTGGCCTGGTTTCCCAATGAGGCAGCACTATAAAGTCGCCATGAGTGCGCACTGTCACAAGTCGGTACCCGAAATAGGGGAGTGCTCGATCTGTGGAGGTGGTCGGTTAGAGAGGCTTTACTGTATTTGGATCCTGGCCACGTGCTTCCGGTGACCTTGACCCCCGCGGACTCAGCTGGTTGTGTGCCCCTTTCACCGGAAGTGACGGTTGGGGGTGATATTTATTCGGATGGCCGAATGGTTGCAGCGTTCGCTTTCTGTGTGGCCGTCTCCCAATGGGCCCGTGAACCCCAATTTGGAAACCCCACAGAGTGGAATGGTTTACAATATTGATACTTCCGGTCCCAACCTTGGTCAGTATTTCGTCCGGTCCCTTGTGTCCATCAACACATACTTAATAGGTCCATCAGTATATAATTATAAGTTGAATATATAATATAGGAGGAAATCTAGTTAAAGTGTCTTGATCTTGAAAATTGGGTGATTTCATCGGACTATGGAACTTCAATTTAATAAGGTTTTTCAAAGCTTAGACCTGAATCTTGATCCGATCCCCACTGATTTGATTTTTTTATGTTTAAACAAAAAGATTTATACTACCTATCATGGATAAGCCTGAATAGCCTTGTTTTCACCATTAGACAATTTGTTGATAGAAAGCCTGAGCCTACACTTTTACCGACCCAAGGGATTTTTAACCTCCCACACCACATAGACATGGTATGAGAGCAACCGGCCTTTGATGATGCTGTAAGTTATACGCAGCGGTGGAAATCCAAATTGGCAGAGATGGGGGCACTGGGAAGTCCTTGGAAAGGTGAATACGTGAATGTGGGTGAGTGTGGGTGGGAGGGGGGGGGGGTGAGTAAGAGCGTGTGTGACGTGTTGAGTGAGTGTGTGGGTGTGTATCTGAGAGTGTGTCAATGTGTGAGTGCACACGCCGAGTTCTCGTCTATAATTAGCACGCGCATTAAATGCGCCCCATAGTGCGCCCCATAACGTGTGCGGCATTACACGAATTAGAAGCGTTTTAGGTGCGATAATATCATAGACTGCCCCTCTGCATCCCCCCCCCCCCAACCCCCCACCCCGCCCCTGTGTCTAGGTGTGAATAATGGCTGGTCCCCGCGGATCCAGCGCCACCCACCGGGCCCCGGTAGGGGGCGGGGCAAGCGGGGCCTAGAGGGACGAATGGGAGGAGTCCCCGGCCCGGTGACCCCGGACTGCCCCGGACACAGGAGTCTATTAGCCGGGAATTGCCCCCTTCCCACTCCCGGTCTCCGCTTCCCGGTCCCCGGCAACGGTCTCACACTTCCGATCGATCCCGCGCCCCACCCTCGCCCCATCCCCACGTCCCACCATCGCCCCAAACCGGTCCCACCATCGCCCCAAAGCCCCACTCTTACCCCATCCCCACCCCACCCCATCCCTCCTCGCCCCATCCCCATCACAACGTTACCCCATCCCCACCACACCGTCACCCCATCCCCACCCCACCCTCAGCCCATCCCCATCCCACCCTCGCGCCATCCCCACCCCTCCCTCACCCCATCCCCACCCCACCATCGCTCCACCACACGCCCCACACCCACCCATCCTCACTCCACCCTACCCCATCCCCTCCTCACCTCGCTGCACCCACGCCTACACCTACCCCCACCCATCCGCCCCTCGGTCTGAGTCTCCTACTCAGACTCGTTTACATCAGAGTTAGCCTATTTTAACCGGAAAGCAAATAAAGCCATTGACCCAGTCTGACCATCGATTTGTGGTGTTCTCTGTGTTCTCTGTGGCAGAGTAGTGTCTGACTTTTTTCTAGGTTGGACTTCTAATCTGAAGGTTGGTGGTTCAATTCCCCATGCACCCCCCCCCCGCCCCCACCCTCTGCCAATTTGGATTTCCACTGCTGTGTATAACTTACAACATCATCAAAGGCTGGTTGCTCTCAGTCTCATACCATGTCAATGTGGTGTGGGAGGTTAAAAATCCCTTGGGTCGGTAAAGGTGTAGGCTAGTGCTTTCTATTGACAAACTGTGCAATGGTGAAAACATGTCTATTCAGACTTATCCATGATAGGCAGAATAAATTGTCAAGACAAGAAAAAATGTGCTGTTTTACTCTCAATATATATATATATATATATATATATATATATATCTTTGTATATATATATATGTGATATATATTTTATTATATATGAATATAAAGGGGCGCAGCTTCTATTCTATATGGGTTTTATGAACCTTGCGTTTAATTGCTGCTATTTATTAATAAAGTTGTATTTATTTGTGCTATTTGCTGCGGGCCGGAACCCGCTGTGCTATCCTGGATATTCTCTAATATATATATATATATATATATATATATATATATATATAGGAGAATATCCGTAGAGAAGCACAACGACTTGTAAGTAACCCTTTGTGGGAGTGTCCCTGACAAAGAACATGGCTAGCGGCATGGACAGTGAAAACAATAAACAATTGTGTTCTCATACAATGGAGTTCGGAGACATCAGAGTTTTCTATTAGCTTCATTGTGGGCAATGCTCCTACTTCGACTGATCCGTAAACGACTGTCAAAAATGACTATTCTCGGCTTCTAGATCGGCGTTCATCAATAGGCCTATTTAAAACTGCATAGTCCGATGAAAACATCGAATTGTAAAGACCAGAATAATTATCTAGGTTTTATTATTCATATCTGACGTAGATACTGGTGCTCTTATTACACATTTGTTGGCACATGGAAGTGAATACTACTACAAGTTAATAAATTGAACGTGTTACTGGGCAAGCCTATGGCGTCAGAACTTTGGCATGCTTGCCAAAATTAAATTGGCATGTTTGCACTTAAAATCTCTCAATTTTAAAATAACAGTTACTTCAAACTATAAAGTAAGGTAGATTATAGCGATGAACCTTATACGTTTCTCTCAGAAAATGACAGGAATTAAAAACCATAGGACTACGCAACTTTTAAATTGAGGTCATCTTATCGACGCACCTGAGTGTCACTCATCCAACAGCTCATACCTGGACGAAATAGTGCAGTGGGTAGTGCGCTGGTTAGCAAGCGGGAGGTATAGACTACATCACGGTTCCAGCGGTGCGGTACATTGTGGGATGCATCAGAGCAAAACAACCCCCCCAAAAGCACATGGCACATGCTAATACACTGGGTGCATCTATGAAATGTGCTAGTTTCAGCTCATCTCAGCTCTTGTTTGAAACATAGAATACCAACTAAAAAATATATATAATAAATTAAGATATTAATATTTTATCCAGCATTGCATTTACATCAATATAATCAGGATGTGCATTTAGATTTAGAAAGATCTAGGCACTCAGACTAGTGTTAGAGCCATAGCCAGAGTACTCAATGCATTGTCAATGGCAGTGAGCAATCTCCATACAGAAAAAGTAAAATATTGATAAAACCACACCACCTAGAGACAAACCACTTGGAACACATACAGAAAACATGTTTATCAAAAGGATTATATTAAATTGATAAGGTTAGGGTTTTGGATTTCTATTAATTTTAAATCAAACTGACGTTTTTCACTGCACGTATAGGCAAACTCAATGGCCGTACGCCATTGCTTTGCTCCCAACGCCGTTTTCAGTGCATGCGCAGTCGGAACCATGATCTAGTTTATTAAGGAGAATTCTCCTCCCAGCTACACTAAGCATTGACACACGTATATGGCAGAGAGTGAGTGGACCAGAGTCTAAATGTTGTATCGGGTCATGGCGTTATGCCAGCGAGGCAGAACTATAAAGCTGGCAGTAGTGTGAGTTGATCAACACCATGCACAAGCAACGCCAATCACATACCATCCTGGCCCCAGCGACTGGACTCGACACATTTTGGCAAGTATAAAATTGTTGGTACATTAGTTGATTAAAGTGATAGAGTCCGATGGCTTTCGAATTTTTGCATCATTTTTTGGAATAAATATATCAAATTGACTAGTATAACCTACTATTCATTATTCCGGAGTCATTTTGATGGAAAATGGTTAGTTTTGGAACAATTTGAGCTGAAAGAAGCCAAAATCATTTCAGCAAGCTTGTTTGCGTAAAACTAGACCAACCACCCAGCCTCCCCCGGCCCTCTCAGAGGACTGTGGTTGGGCTCGTGAGGCTGCCTTTTTCCTTCCTCCCCCCTCCCCCCGCCCGAATTCCTCTGATCACTACCCATCGGAAGCCAACTCCCGACCACATGGGACTTCTTTCAGCAATGCCCATACAGTGCTGCAGATTTGCAGCCTTCAGCGCACCAATGCGACTGAAAACTCCCCCAAAACAAACAAGCAAGTTTGTCAAAAGTCTCATTGTTTGAGGCCCAGATTCACAACTCGGGATGGTCATGTGATGAGCAATGACATATTAATGTGTAGGTAGTGTGGAACCTGACTAATGCCATATATGGTACTGGGAATGAGGGTAGGACTAATAAGGTCACGAGATTGACCTAATTGGTTAGTATTCTCTCTGCCTAATGGTTGTGTCAAAGTAGGTGGCCAAAGGGATTGGGGGGGGGGGGCGTAATAAATTCACTAATTATTCTGTATATGCTGCCCCAAAGCAGTACCTAAGTTGGATATATAGAATCAAATGTAAGTATGTGTTTTGGTTGCAAGCGAAAATTCAATCGCAGAAAATTTATATCTTCCTCGTTCACTGCTCCTTTTCCTATCCTAATAATGCCAAATGCGAAACTACCTAGTAAAACAGTATCAATTATCTCATTGACCAGATGAGATGGCCGACTGAGTTGAGTGTCCGTCTCCCGTTTTGGTAGATCATGGAATTCGAAACCTGGTCGAGTCAAACCAACAACTTAAAAATTGATACTTGTCGCTTCCTAGCTTGGCACTCAGCATTAATAGGATAGCACAATGAATAGTTAACTCAGCATCAGGATAATGTGACCGGGTGGGATATGCAGTTCATGGTGCAGGCAGCCTGGTATCCCAGTGGGGCAGCACTGCAAAGTTGCCATGAGTCCACACTGTCGCAAGTCAGTACCCATTCAGATTGAGCTCATTGGGTTGACTCGACCAGGGTTCGAACCCAAACCCCAGGAGTCTGAATCCCATGACCTACCAAAAATGGGAGGCGGGTGCTCAACTGATTCAACCATCCCCACAAATTCCAAAATACCCCCCACTTAACCCCCACCCCCCTTACCCCCTCCACCCACCCCCATACCCTCCCCATTAAACTGAACGAACGGGAATAATGGAATATGAGCGAGACACTGCGTGGGGGAGGGGGGGGGGCTAATGCACCGTTTTCCCCCTGGTGTCCGAGAGGGGCTGGCCCGGCCCCCCGCCCCCGCCCCCGCCCCACCCAGCGCCCGCCTCGCCCAGCAGAGCACAGCACAGCTCCCTCGGGGGACTCTCAGAGCCGGCTCCCAAAATGATCTTCGATTTGGGAACAAATGGGTCAGGACTCCATTGGCGTAATGACGGGCGAATAATAACTAAGTAATGAGGCGTGCAGAAAGACCGGCCCACCTCACGGCCCCTAATGGCTTTTTGGACGCTGAGTGGACACAGGGAGAGGAGGGTGGGGTGAGGTGACGGGGTGGGGGTGGGGGCATCTACAGGCGTGTGTGGATGGTTGTGAGGGATGTGGATGGGGATGAGATGAGGGTGGGGGAGGTGAGGGGGGATCTAGAGGCGTGTGTGGATGGTTGGAGCGGATGTGGGAGTGGGTGATGGAGATGAGGGGGGGGGGGAGGGTGGAGGGGGGGATCTAGAGGCGGTGGATGGTTGGAGGGATGTGGAGTGGGTGGTGTGTGGGTATGGTGGTGGGATGAAGTGTGAGTTGGGAATGAGGGGAGGGTGGGTGTGATTGGTGGGGGATCCATAGGGTGTGGATGGTTGGCAGATCTGTGGGGAACAGTGGGGGTGTGGGTAGGAGTGTGGTGGTGGGGCTGGGAGTGAGTGAGTGGAGGGGGTCGGGTGACGATGGGGGATCCATAGGGGGTGTGGTGAGGTTTGGCAGCATGTGTGGATGTGGGGGTGTGGGTGAGGGTGTAGTGCTGGTGCTGGGAGTGAGGGGTAGTGGAGGGGGTGGGGGTGACGGTGGGGGATCCTTAGGGGTGTGGATGGTTGGCAGAATCTGTGGGAATAGTGGGTGTGTGGTTGAGGTGTGTGGTGGTGGTGGTGGGAGTGAGGGGTAGTGGAGGGGGTGGGGATGGCGGTGGTGGAACCAAGAGGGGTGTGGATGGTTGGCGGGTGTGTGTGGGGGTAGTGGGGGGTGTGAGGGTGTGGTGGTGGTGGTGGGAGTGAGGGGTAGTGGAAGGGGTGGGGGTGACGGTGGAGAGACCATTAGGGATGTGGATGGTTGGCGTGTGTGTTAT
>CM059199.1:3084447-3215373 GCA_030323885.1 Branchipolynoe longqiensis
TGCTCCACAGGATTTATCTACTACTACTGCTTTTATCCAAAAGTAAGTACTGTTTTCTTCGATAACTTTGTTTATCATGCTCTATAGCATCTTTTTATGAAAGTTCAGAACTTTCTTCAGTCCTGTTTGGACTTTGTACGTTTTTTAACTTACGGATAGAACATTGCGTGCCGCTGGCACAAACGAAACCGATACTGAGTTCTATCGACACCTGTTTTTCAGACAGGGAGAAATGGCAACCCGAGTTGCTCATTTCCTAAGAAAAGTCTCCCGGATCCTAATAGAGGATGATGTTGGGGATGCTTCTGGGTGTTTTTTATAAACACCCCTGACCGGTTTAAGGCGAACCTCCGAGTTTCGTAATATTTTCTCCAACTTGTTGGCGCTGTAGCCACAGGTGGGAGAAGTGTACGGAACAGAGAGAGGGGCCGATCTCACGATCGATGCCCTCCGTTTGGTTGGTTTCGTTACCACACACCTACGGCAAATTTAGCTTCACGCCTGTACTGACACGTTGCAAAACACGTTCTCTGTACCATGTTCCTCAACCCAGTTTACTGGCTTACACTTGTGTAGTTGAGATGATTCCGGGTTAGTAACGCTTTGGTTTCGTTACAGTTCCCGATGGCCACTCGCCGGAATAAGCCGCCCGCTGCAGCGGTGGGTGTCCCCCCTACGGATTACGATTCGTCTCCACCGGCTACGGCTCCGCCGTCCCCACATCCTGGGGCTCATGCCTCGGATCAAGACAGTGATCACGCCCCTCAACCAGTGGGGTGGGAGGCGAAAATGGCGGCGATGATGGAGGAGAAGATGCGCCATTTCCAGGCGCAGACCTTTCCAGATCCTTCCCAAATCCCTGATGAGGATTGGGAAGACTTTTCTGAGGACGAAGAGGACACGCTTTCGGCACCTGAGGTTCCGAAACCGAAAGCGCGGGGCAAGAAACGCCGCCCAGTGAGCAGTTCTGGTGACGAGTTCACAAAGAAAGCGAACTCTAAGCGCTCCAAAAAGTCCAAAAAGAAGAAGAAGAAGAAGAAGAAGGACTCCTCTTCAGACTCGTCGTCCGACTCTTCTTCCACCGAGTCGGATTCCGACACGGAACGAGCGGGAGTCTACGCCAAAATAGGCGTTAAAGCTGGCAAGAAGATTGTCAAAAAGAAAGCTCAGAAAGTGCGCACCACTACCATGATGCGCAAAACGGTGAATGGCCATTTCACTACGTTTAAACCGATCGAAGTCATCAACAAGTTGACTGAGCAGATTTCAGGAGTTAAGGGCATTCCTGCTTCGGTTTCCAAAGAGATGGATTCCGGCATTCATCTTTCCGACGAACGCCGTCGTTATGAAACTTCCCTCTGCCTGATCCATAAGGCAGTTTTGGGTGCCTTGACGTCTGTTATCCCTGTGGCTAACAGGATGCAGACAGAGAACAAGTTCTCGTCTTTGGCGCGGGTTATGGACCGGGGCATAGCTTTGTTAGCAGCCGCTAGTAACTACATGACCCATCGGAGATTTGAAAACGTTTTCAAATCGGTCACCACAGATGCCGGAAAAGAGGTTGCCCGCTCTAAGAAGGTAACGGACCATGATGGTAAGGAATACACCGTGTATTCCGGACCTACCCCTATCAAGAGCAAACCGCTTGATAAATCCAAGATGTTTGGGGGTCAGCTAGCTTACCTGTACAAACAGGTAGAGGTCGACTACAAGAGTGCTAAAAACACTGAAGCAAAGAGTCGTCGCTTCCAAAACCCAGCAGGGTTCAGAAAGTCTAGGACGGATTTTCGATTCCGCAGAGGAGGAAGGCCGTTCAGGGGCGGACCGTCCTTCCAGTTCAACCAGCGAGGAAGGGGCCGAGGCGACAGGCCGGCCTCAAACTGGAACGACAACCGCGGCTACAAGAGGGATTTCGTTCCCAAGCCCCAGTTCCCGAAACAAGGGAACAAGTAGAGATTTCCACACAAACAGTGCAGCCTCCTGACCCTACAATGGTCACGGAGGAAACTCAAACTGAAGTAAGCCTTTTTCAAGCAGGGAATGTTTCTAATTGTTTACATCAATGGCAACAGTTAACCACTAATCCAGAGGTCCTGAATATTGTTAAAGGCATTCACATCCCTTTCACACAATTGCCTATACAAAAGAGAGCGCCTTTTCCGTATCAGTTTAATTCACTAGAAAAATCTCAGCTAGATCAGCAGGTTCTACTGTTTGAGTCTAAGGGCATTGTCAACAGAGTTGAACATACTGAAGGGGAATATATTTCCAATATCTTCTCTACTCCTAAACCTGATGGTTCAATCCGAATGATTTTAGATTTAACTCAGTTGAATGAAATCATTGAATACAAACATTTCAAAATGTTTTCTTTAGAAACAGCTCGTGATTTAATTACCCCAGGGTGTTGGCTAGCGAGTGTTGATTTAAGGGATGCGTACTACACCGTTCCTATTCACCAGACAGATCGGAAATACCTACGTTTTCTCTGGAATGGCCAACTTTTTGAATTTACATGTTTACCTAATGGTTTGGCCTGCGCACCGCGTCTGTTTACTAAGTTGTTGAAACCAATTTTTTCACACATGGCAAAATTGGGGCATTGTATGTTTCCATACATAGATGATTCTTTTATTATGGGCCAATCTTTCACGCAATGTGAACTCGCTGTTAAAGATTTATGCAAAATTTTCACCAAATTGGGTTTCTTCATACATAACAAGAAATCAGTTTTTTCTCCTACTCAGGAGCTTAAGTGTCTCGGGTTCATTCTGAACACCACGGCTATGACCGTTTCGCTTACACGCCAAAAGAAAGATAAGCTTTACCGCACAGCGATACAGCTGTTAGACACTTCTAGGCCAAAGATTAGACAGGTCGCGGTCCTTATCGGGGTCATGGTTTCGTATAGTCCAGCTATTCTATACGGAGCGGCACACATAAAATCCCTCGAAATTGATAAAAATTTGGCGCTGGCCCGCGCAAAGGGAAACTTTGAAAAGACCATGTTTATTTCGGAGAACGGCCTAGCCGACATTGATTGGTGGCTAAACCACTTTGACCATTCCCCCAATCCCATTAGAATGGGAGAGCCTGACACTACCGTTACCACTGACGCGTCTCTCCAAGGGTGGGGAGCACATCAAAATGATGTAGCAACGGGAGGAAGATGGCTAGAATCGGAACTCCCCGATCATATTAACGTTCTAGAACTAAGGGCCATTTACTTGGGATTAACCAGTCTAGTAAAAATACCCAAAAATAATGTACGTATCCTCACGGATAACACCACAGCTATGGCTTATGTCAGAAATATGGGAGGTACAAAATCGATTAAATGTAATGCAATGGCACTTCTCATTTGGAACTGGGCTCAAACCTTTGATGTCTGGTTAACTGTTAATCACATTCCAGGCACACAAAATTGTCTAGCTGACAAGATGAGTCGCCAGTTCCATGATCACTTAGAGTGGTCACTTAATCCATCCATTTTCAAACACATTTGTCACACATGGGGTTCACCTCAGATCGATTTGTTCGCTTCGCGTAATAACTTTAAAATTCCAAAATATGTTTCGTGGCACCCGGAACCCAATGCTTGGCACATTGATGCCTTCTCCCTAAAGTGGCGACATCATTTCTTTTACATTTTCCCCCCCTTTACTATCATTAGCAAAGTCGCCAGAAAGATTCAAATGGAGGGGACACACGCCATACTCATCGTCCCCGAGTGGCACACGCAACCGTGGCTACCGACGTTACTAGCCACAGCCAAAAGCAGCCTTCGCTTCCCAAGATTCCGAGGAAACCTCAAACATCAGGGACCACTAGAACGCCACGGAAACGTGTCGACAACTCCGTTAGTGGCATTCCTTTTTTAAATAAATATTTAGAACAGTTTGG
The DNA here is from genome assembly GCA_030323885.1 of Branchipolynoe longqiensis. Lineage (NCBI taxonomy): Eukaryota > Metazoa > Annelida > Polychaeta > Phyllodocida > Polynoidae > Branchipolynoe > Branchipolynoe longqiensis. Next base: position 3,088,351 of record CM059199.1, read on the forward strand.
CTTAGACAAAATTACACAACAGCGTTTGGTTGATGATGCGTGGAGAAAAGGAACGGTGAAAATGTATACTACGTATTTAAAGAAATGGGGTATTTATTGCCTGCTTAAGAAAGTCAAGCCAATGACTCCCACAGTATCCCAGGTAGGACTCTTCCTACGTTACCTAGAGGACGAAGGCCTAGGATATGGCGCTATTAACGCTGCCAGATGTGCTCTGTCGATAATCCTACCGCGGGTTAATGGACAAACAATGGGTAAACACCATGTTATTTGTTGGATCATACGATCAATTTATCAGAGGAATCCGCCTAAACCCAAATATAATAGGTTTTGGGATGTTTCTCTAGTGTTCAACCTCTTCAAGAAATGGCCAGAAAATAAGTTTCTGGACGTTAAACTTTTAGGTTTCAAAGTCGCAGTTTTGCTTCTCCTGGTCACTGGACACAGAGGCCAAACTATAGTTGCCCTGTCGCTGAATGGTCTAGAAATTGACAGTAAAGAGGCCACGTTTGATTTATCAACTTTATTAAAATCAAACCGATTAGGTGACCCCCTTTCTACGATAGGGGTGTCCAGTTTCACTCAGGATCGCAAGTTATGTGTCGTATCTGCGATACGAAATTATATATCCAAGACAAGATTAATAAGAAACTCAAGACAGCTATTGGTCAGCTTTATTAAGCCACACAAGGCCATTTCCAGGGATACCCTCGCCCGATGGACAATGAATGTGTTAAAACTGGCGGGAGTAAATACAGACAGGTACTCATCGCACTCTACACGTGGTGCAATGGTGTCCAAGGCAAGATTGCTAGGCATCTCCGTTAAACGGATCCTAGCTCACGCGGGATGGAAAACCGCTACTTCGTTTGCTAGACATTACCACAAACGACTAGAGAAGCCTCAGCCGATAGCGCACAGGCTACTCACCAACTGAAAGAGAGAGGTAAGAAAAACATTCGTTTTTCCTCTTTTTTGCCATACAAATCGCTTTTCCATTGTTGCATACATAAGACATAATCACTAAAGAATAATAACAAAACAAGAATATCAGGATAAAAATGCTTTTACGTAAAGGTCTCCCTAGCCTGCGGCTAGCCAGAGGCGGCATACCGAGGTAAAATAGATTAGTTAGACGAATCTTACCTGGGCATAGATGATGGATAACTATTGTTTTACCGAGGTAGAAGCCTCGGTTAGACGTGGGCGAGGGCCCACCCACCACGCCCTGCCACGTCTAGTCAATCACTCAATTTAGCATGAGGTCACTTGACCTTAGGTTGTTTTTTAGAATCATTTTTATCCTGAATTAGTAGGTAAAGATTGCTGGACCCGGATGTGCTTCCTTCTCCCTCGCCCACGTCTAACCGAGGCTTCTACCTCGGTAAAACAATAGTTATCCATCATCTATACCCAGGTAAGATTCGTCTAACTAATCTATATATATATATATATATATATATGGTATGCAGGTATTGCAATACCTCAGGGAGTTTGACGCCCCTGCCCTGCAGAGTTGTAAACCACTGCCTTGTGGTACAGGTTCTTGACAGAACCGAAGGCTGAGGGAGCAAACCCTGAACAGAAAACCATGTCACTGTGGCAGCATCAAGGGCGGTTGATGTATGGAACTCCCAACATCTCCCGACCAGCCACTGCAGGGACAAATAGTTTTGTGCCTGTCTGGACATGTTCTTGCCGGTGTGAAACCTCTAATTGCTCCCCGAGAGAGTGCTGCTGGTAACTTGCAAAAGCCAGCAGCACTTCAACACTTTTGCAGGCAGCTTTCATGAAATGTACAACCGCACAGGAGAGCGGCAGTCAAGTAATGAAAGCAGTCTTTGTCGCATCGCGACCGACAGCATGATGATGATGATGATGATATGTGTGTCTATGATATAGTTATACAAGTGTTAGCTTTATCTAGATATATATATATATATATATATCAATGATATACTTATACAAGTGTTAGCTTTATCTGGATATATATATATATATATATATATATATATATATATATATATATGTCAATGATATAGTTATACAAGTGTTAGCTTTATCTGGATATATATACATATGTCAATGATATAGTTATACAAGTGTTAGCTTTATCTGGATATATATACATATGTCAATGATATAGTTATACAAGTGTTAGCTTTATCTGGATATATATACATATGTCAATGATATAGTTATACAAGTGTTAGCTTTATCTGGATATATATATGTGTGTCAATGGTATAGTTATACAAGTGTTAGCTTTATCTGGATATATATATATATATATATAGCATTATATAATATCATTAATTGTGCATCCACTGTGCAACCTGGCAGATTGTGATATATATGAGGCTAGATATATGAGGAGTTTTCCGACCTGGTACCATCTAAGGTCATGTCAGGATGGGTACCAACTTGTGACAGTGCACACTTATGGCAACTTTATAGTGTTGCCCCACTGGAAGACCAGGCTGACTGACATCTCCATAACCTGACAATATCGGGGCACTGAGCCAACCAGTCCTTGTCCTATCCTAATAATGCTGAGTGCATGGCTAGGAAGCGACAAGTATCAATTTCATTTAAGTCATTGGTTTGACTCGACCAGGAGCTCGATCCCACAATCTACGAAAATGGGAGACGGATGCTCAGCTCATTCGGCCATCCCGTCTGGTCGAATGTAGCTATGACCCGGTGTGCTGGGTCGCAGTTGTAGTCCTTCCTGGGTTACCACCGGAACACTGAACAAGCGTATTGGCGGGTGGAGATGACCCCTGCCAAGCCTTCCATGTTCTATTTATAGAATAGATTTTCCAATATCCCATATTTCCACTTCCTTTGTGGTGCGCTCTGTCCCTCCAGCGTTCAGACCCTCCCCCCCCCCCCACCCCACCACCACCCACACCTTCCCTCTCACCCTCCTCCCTCCCTCTCACGCAACGCCACCTCTCCTCTCCCTTCCCACCCCTCCCCTCCTTCCCACCCCTCCCCTCCTTCCCATCCCTCCTCTCCCTTCCAACCCCTCCCCTCCCTTCTCACTCCGCCTCTCCTCCTCCTTCCCACACCATCCCCAACCCTCCTCTCCCCTCCCACCCTCACCCTCCTACACCCCCCACCCTCTCACCCTCTCACCCTCCCACCCTCGCCGCTGCGCACCCAGTCTGCGCAGACCCGAAGCCATATGAAACATCCGTGGACCCAAGGGGGAGTAAAAAGGTGTTTTGCCGAGATCTCTTTTTGATCTCGCCCCCTCGCCGATCGCGCGGAAGGCGCCACGCGGCGGCAGTCTAAGGAACTAACGGGGATCAAAGTGGGCGTGTGTGGGTAGGCCTGCCCGGTCCTGCTCTGCCCCCCCCCCCCTCCAGCCCCTCCACCCTCCCTGGGGGTGTGGTGATAGTACGGCACTGTGGGATAGAGGGCGTGGTGGGGGTAGGGGATGGGGAAGGGGAGGGTAGGGGGGGGGGGAGTCTGGTCTGTGACGTCGTGGTCAGCGGTGACCAGTCGTGCGCAGGTCAGCGCGTCTGTCCGCTTCCATGACCTTTGACCTCACTCCGCCCCGGTGCCCCCCCCCCCTCCACCTCCAACCCAGGACACCGCCCCCGGTCCGGCACCGTCACAGTACCGCCCCAAAAGCATTGATTTCTGACCCCCCCCCCTCCCCTCCGCACACACACACACACACCGCTAAAATCTCGGGAGAGATCTCGCCGGTTCGAGGCAAGGCGAGAGGCTGGCGCCTGGCGCCTTGCGGAGCTGACTACTATGCCATTATTAACATATGAATGGGAACCCACAGTATCCCGTAGTGTGGAGGGGTGAGGGGGGGGGGGGTGAGGGGGGGCAGGGGGTGAGGGCTGAGAGGTGTGACGGCCTCTGGGTCGGTAATGAATGATAATACTGCCACACTGGTCTGACGCCTAGCGCCACCTAGTGGGACAATGGTGGTGGGGGGGCCCAAGGGGGTGTGGGAGGGGGGCACCCAAGGGGGGCGGAGACCCCTGAATAAATACCATCCATACAGGGTGTGAAAATAATGAAGAGGTTTTATGTAGTGGGGGCATGGCCCTACAGCGATGAACTGCCCTAATGGTCAACAGAGGGCGCCGGCCACGGTCACATAACCGGGGTGATCACGTGACAATGTCGCCTGACAGCAGCTACCACCAGTACTACTACTAGGGGCTCTCCCCGTGGTCATTCCACGTATCTGCTACTAATACTATTCGGCACGGACCAGACGCGGTAGCCGACTGAGCGCACCCATCCCGTGATGAAGGTCGGGAGTTCGGATCCCGGCCGAGTCAGACATTGATACTTGTTGCTTCCTAGCCTGGTGCTCAACATTAATAGGATAGGGCAAGGACTGGTTAGCAGAGTATCAGGATAATGATATGACCATAGTTATTGCTAGGACGTAAAACAACCATAAGCAAACTAGTGGGCAGTAATAGACTGAATAAAGCACATATGGAATCCTCACTTGTCTTCATAGATGGGATGGCCACATGAGTTAGAGCGTCTGTCTCCTGTGTTGGTAGACCTTGGGATCGTCGGTTCGAACCTTGGTCGAGTCAAACCAATGACTTAAAAATCTATACTTGTCACTTCCTAGCCAGGCACTCTGCATTATTATGATAAGGCAAGGACTGGGTGGCTCAGTGTCAGGATAATGTCACTGAGTGGGATATCAGGTCCTGGTCCTGGAGGTCTGGTCTCCCATTGGGGCAGCACTATAAAGTTGCCATGAGTGCGCACTGTCACAAGTCGGTACCCGTCCTGATATTACCTTAGATTTTACTTGGACGTAAAACAACAACAAACAAACACAAATCGTAGGACTGTGATTACCAGTGTGTGCTATCAGCATCTGTGCTATCATGATCTGAACTCCGTATACAAGTATTGTTTAGGATGGAGTATATGAGACTGTCTCAAAAGGTGATAACTCTTATTTTGTGTGTCCATTGTAACGATTGACACAAAACAGCACAGAAATGGTTACACTGAAAACACAAGGACATTTGCTTAAAATCAATATGTATTCTATTGGGATTATGAAACACCATGGAAAAAACAAATCAGTCTATCCTGAGCAATCGCATAAGCAGATAGTATGTTGATCGTTACAATGGACAAAGGTTTGTCCCATATTGCTTAGCACCTTTGAGACAGTCTAAATATACTATATACTATATTATATACCTACTTTCTGCAATATTGGGTATATATGTTATATTACACTGATGGACGTATTTGTATTTACGCTCTTATTGAAGTTGCATAGTCGCATGGTTTTGAGTTTCTGTCATTTTCTGCGATAAATATATTAAGTTGATCCTTATAATCCACCTTACTTTAATTTGAAGTAACTTTTATTTTAAATGGCTAACTTTCGAGATATTCAAAGTGCAAATAAACCAAATTAATTTTGGCAAGAATGTCAAAGCTCTGACACCATAGGCTTCTGCAGTAACTGACTCTTAAATTGACTCAGTATTCTCTTCTATGCGGAAAGAAATGTTTAATGCATGCACTAGTATCTAAGTTAGATATGTAGAATCAAATCTAGATAATTGTTTTGGTTAAGTTCCTGCCTCATGTATATTATTTAGCGAGGCCAGCAATATAATCAAATTGCAGCTATTTGCCACACATGAATTTCTAAATTGTTCTCACATTTGCATAATCCGATGAAATCATAATTAACAAAAACTAAAAGGATCGAAGTACTCCTCTCCATTTGGTTCCACATGTTAAATTTAATTAAACTTGGAGGTCACTTATTAATAAACCTTTATGGGTCCATAGAATGTATATTAGAATGTCAATTTACTAGAAGCTGTCACTGCTGGAAGTGGTATAAATCCCAACTCCATCATCTTGGTGAATATCTCAACATTCCTTGGCATGTTTTCACTTTAAATTAATTAATTAATAAATGATATTTCAAACTAGAGCGAAGTAAAATTATAATGATGAAGCCAACATATTTATCTCTTTAAATATGGTATAGGATTATGCAACTTTAAGTTGAATTGTTCTTCAAGGGAAGCGGCATGGTTTCTTGTGAAGGCTAGGACCGTCAGAACCATCTTGTTTCAGAATAGACTACATCACGGTTCCAGTGGTGCGGTACATTGTGGCATGCGTCAGAGCAAAACAAACCCGTGAGAATCACATGGCACATACTAATACGCTGGGTTTCAGCTCGTCTCAGCTTTTGTTTGAAACATAGAATACCAACTAAAAAAATATATATAATAAATTAAGCTATTAAGCTTTTATCCAGCATTGCATTTACATCAATATAATCAGCACATCTTATGCCATGTGCATTTAGATTTAGATACATCTAGGCACTCAGAGTAGTGTTAGAGCTATAGCCAGAGTCAGTTTTATTTATTTTATTCATGTTTTTATTCATATCCTATGGTTAATGACATATGTAGAAATAGAAAATGAGTAGGGGTAATCAGATATTGGTTATATATTTCTTTGAAACAAGTTTTTGTTGAGACATTTGACATTTCAACATTTAGAACAAGAATTACTTCTGACTAATCAATGGTGATGTAAACATCAACCTGTAAAGTGACTGAAATTGTATGTTTCTTAGCTCAAAATGCTTAATTATGGAGAGTTGTGTCTTAAACATATTCATTATATTATTATATTGCATCCTTCCATCCATGTTTGTGCCAAATTATGTATTTCTGTTTATTTTGAATAAAATGCCAGTTTAGCCCTACACATATCGTTAACCGTACACCTTTGCTTTGCTCCCAATACCGTTTTCAGCGCATGGGCAATCGGAACCGTGATGTAGTTAGTCTATTGCCTGGCGCATTACCCTGTTGGTTAGTTGGGTAGCCCCCACGTTCAGTGCTAGTGATGGTGGTGGTGCTGGTAGGGGGGGTACTTCGGAGAACTTTAGTAATTATTCACCAACATCACCACCAATGATTAAATGCAGCAAATACACATTTCATCATATATCCAAAGTTCAAGGACACACCAGAAATCCATTGGAGTGAAAGTAACATCACCTGACTACGTGTTACTATTTATTTACACGCTCGATGAACCTTTAGCCACGCGTGCCCTTTGGTCGTGCTATCCTGACGGTTACAAGCGGAGATGGGGGGCGGGGGTTTTCCTGGCTACCTGACACTGACCCCTGACCCCTGACTATTCCATTCTTCATCACACCTGCCCGTGTGGGAGCCAGGGTTGCCTTCTAACGTCGTGGTGATACTATAGCCTCATTCCGAGACAGGGCTACATACGCAGAGTCCGTGTGGGGCCGGGAAAGTTTTGACAACTCTTTAGCTTCATTTGCCTATTTCAAGGCCTTGAAAAGCTTCTATTTTGAATAATTAGTCATGAAAAGCCTTGAATTGCATTACCAAATGTCTACACTCATCTAAATTAGTCCAAAATCGCCATTTGCCATTGTTGTTTCCCCCCCTGAAATCCAAATGGAAATAGTCTTCAATTGCTATCAAAAACAGCCTGGGACAGCCTTTATATAGCCTTGAATTCCATATCTTCACATGTGTACGGACTGTGTATACGCCACTGTTTTTTTGGTAAATATTTTATTCATCTGAACATATATTTTGTCAACACTGAAGCACTGGACTTCCAGCCATTGAAACGATCGCATTTGGGTTTGTACATGTATTAGGGTCAATATAGCCATATAGCAATACCTCAGGGAGTTTGACGCCCCTGCCTTGCAGAGTTGTAAACCACTGCCTGGTGGTACAGGTTCTTGACAGAACCAAAGGCTAAGGGAGCAAACCCTAAGCAGAAAACCATGTCACTGTGGCAGCATTAAGGGCGGTTGATGTATGGAACTCCCAACATCTCCCGACCAGCCACTGCAGGGACAAATAGTTTTGCGCCTGTCTTGACATGTTCTTGCCAGTGTGAAACCTCTATTTGCTCCCCGAGAGAGTGCCGCTGGTAACTTGCAAAAGCCAGCAGCACTTCAACACTTTTGCAGGCAGCTTTCATGAAATGTAAGTGACAAATAAGGAAATACTCAAACGGACGGGGCTGCCCACTATGGAAGATCTTCTGATCAAAAAGAATCTCTGTTGGACTGGACACCTCATGAGGATGACATTAGACAGGCTACCAAAGCAGATCCTCTATTCTCAACTGTCTTCTGGCTACAGAAAGAGAGGGCGCCCTCGTCTCCGGTTCAAGGATACCATCAAGAGAAACTTGAAGCTGAGAGACATTAAGACCGACTCATGGATGCAACTCTCACAGCAGAGAGCTAAATGGAGAGCGGCAGTCAAGTAATGAAAGCAGTCTTTGTCGCATCGCAACCGACAGCATGATGATGATGAAGCCAACCAGTCCCTGCCATATCCTAATAATGCCAAGTATCTGGTTAGGAAGTGACAAGTATCGATCTTTAAGTCATTGGGTTCACAAAAGCCAGGCTAGGTGGCGACATTTATTGATTCTATAAGTCACTAGTTTAACTCAGGTGGGATTCAAGTTGTTTGATTCGGATGGGGTTCAAACGCCCGACCTCCCGGACGGGAAACCTACGCTCTTACCAATTCGGAAATCGCGTCCAGTAGTAGTGGACTAAAGTTGCACAATCAGATGGGTTCAGGTCTTGTCATCCTATTAGAGAACTATGTTCTCGTTAGGCTGATCACTACAATATTCTTTATGGAATGGATTTGATCTGAAATGGTTGTATCTGAAATGGAGATATTTGACACAAAGCATCACAAATAATGTCGTTGGTCACACACTGAAATGGTGGACATTTTGTAAACATTGTGCTGCACACAACCAGAATGCCTTATGGGTGTTCGTACAAACTATGATGACAATGATATTTATAGTGTCGTGGGGGATGATGAAAATGGGAAATATTGCGCCTGGAGCGGGACTCGAACCCACATCTCTGTGCATTTCAGTGTGCCAAACATTACACCACCTAGGCTCCCTGATGTCACCACACTACCCATGCCTACCTGTCTATGCGGCTCCTTGTCTGATAGGTCAGTGCAGACCACTAATACTACACTCGTCCCCATGGAATTGTAAGTCTTTTAATGCTTACAATTACATACATACAGGCACTGCACTTACACATGCACATACACAGGGTAGGTTCAACAACTATACAGGATGTACCTTGTACAGGATCATGGTCACGCAATGGGTGTTGTGGGGCGGTGATGAAAATGGGAAATATTGTGCCTAGAGCGGGACTCGAAGCCACATCTCTTTGCATTCTGGGCCATTGTGCTAACCATTACACCACCTAGACTCCCTGATTCCTATGCCTACCTGTCTATGCGGCTCCGTGCCTGACAGGTCGATGCAGACTACTACACTAGTAATAATTATTATTATTTAATAATAGTAATATTAACGACACGGGACTTGTGCAAACCGCTATTACTTCATATGTATAATGTATGTGAGTATTATAATAGTAAGTTCTGTCACGGGACTCAGCACCTTATATATTGCATATGACTTCACCAAGGTTCTACAAATGAGAATACAATACACATTATTGGGCGGCGTTTGTTTGCTCTGTCTCCTACCACCAATCATCAGTCGTTAATTGTGTTGTTGAGCTCTGACGAAGTTAACCAGGGCAGCCACACCCCTCCCTGTCCCACATCCCTCCTTGTCCGACACCCCCTCCCTGCCCCACACCCATCCCTGTCCCACACCCCTCCCTGTCTCACACCCCTCTCCCAACCCCGCCCTGCTACCCACCCTCTCATCCACCCACTTCTACTCCCCACCCCTCCCGTCTCCACCCCTCTGTTCCCAACCTCTGCTCCACACCTCTCGTCTCCACACCCCTCTGTTCCCAACCCCTGTTCCCCACCCCCTCTGTTCCACACCCCTCGTATCCACCCCCTCTCTGGACCCAACCTTTGCCCCCCCCCCCTGCCTTCTATTCCCAACCACTGCTACACACCCCTCATCTCCACCCCCTCTGTTCCCAACCCTTGCTCACCAACCCCCTCTGTTCCCAACCCCTGTTCCCCACCCCGTCTTTCCCAACTTCTGCTCCACACCCCCTCGTCTCCACCCCCCTCTCTCTCTTTCCCAACCCTTGCTCCCCACCCCCTCTGTTCCCAACCTCTGCTCCACACCCCTCGTGTCCACCCCTTCTGTTCCCAACCTCGGCTCCATACCACTCGTGTCCAACCCTCTGTTTCCCAAACCTTGCTCCCACCCCTCTGTTCCCAACCTCTGATTCACACACCTCGTTCTCCACCCCCCTCTCTTCCCAACCCTGCCTTCCCCCCCTCTTTTCCAGCCTCTGCCCCGCCCTCATTCTCCTCTCGTCCCGCTACGTCCCCCCGCCCCCTATCCATACGCGCCCCGCCCCTCTCTTCACCTCTCTTCCTCCTTACCCAAGCATTCGTTCCCTACCCTCTTTAGCCCACCACTATTTATTCCTCCCCACCTCGCCCCTCTTACCCCGCACCCGATCCCCATTTCACCCATCTCTCCATCCGAGGCCATCCCTATCCTTTCCCTACACCGCCCCTCTTCTACTCTCCCCCCCCCCCCCCCCCCCCCCCCATGTACCCCATCATACCACGCACCCCATCTAACTCCATACTTCCCGCACACCCTCCGAAAATCCCCTCGCACCTCGTAGTCGCCCGCCCCTCCCCTCACGTCCCACCCCGTCCCTCCCCCCACGTCCCCCCACGCCCCCCCCCCCCACGTCCCACCCCGTCCTTCCTCCATACATGCCACCATTCCCTGGCCCTCCCTACCCCAGTGTCGCGGTTTCAGTTCTCAACCAGTTTCAGTTCTCAACTGTCGCTTCTGTGCATGCGTGGATTTGAGTGACAACTTTCCTTTTCCTTTTGCTGTTGATGTGTGTGTGTGGTGATTTCTAATGTGCAAATCACTATAAAACCCTTAAAACATCATATACCGACTGTATATTGTTAAATGAAACACACAAGTTGGCAAATGCCCATAGCGGCCATGTTGAATATGTTGCATTGAGATTTAGACGCATGCGCAGAAGTTGAGAACTGAAACTGGTTGAGAACTGACCACCGCGACACCGGCTCTCCCCATCCCTCCCTCCACGTCCCAGCCCGTCCTTCCTCCCTACATGCCACCATTCCCTATCCCGTCCCGCCGCCCACGTCCCACCCCGCCCCTCCCCCCACATCCCCCCCCCCCAATGCCCCACCCCGTCCCTCCCCCACCATTCCCAGGCCCTCCCTACTCCGGCTCTCCCCATCCCTCCCTCCACGTCCCACCCCGTCCTTCCTCCCTACATGCCACCATTCCCAGGCCCTCCCTCCACTTCCCCACCCCCATCCCTCCCCCCACGTCCCACCCCGTCCTTCCTCCCTACATGCCACCATTCCCAGGCCCTCCCCCTCCACGTCCCACCCCCATCCCTCCCCCCACGTCCCACCCCGTCTTCCTCCCTACATGCCACCATTCCACCCCCCCCTCCCCCCACGTCGCACCAGTCCATCCCCCCAAGTCCCTCCCCACAAGTCCCACACGCCTTCACACATCACACCATCCCACCCTCGCACTCCCCACCACTCCTCCAAGTCCCACCCCGTCCAACCTCCCTAACCCCATTCCCAGGCCCTCCATACCCCGCTCTCCCCATCCCTCCCCCCCCCCCACGTCCCACCCCGTCCATACCACTCGTGTCACAATCCCCTCCCCCTCCCGACCCACCCCCATCCCTCCCCCACGTCCCCCCCCCCTTGCCACCCCACCATGCCACCACTTCCTTCCTCCACTCATTCGCCCCATTCCCTGCCCTCCCTACCCAGTGTCGCGGTACTCATCCCCCAGTTCCAACCATTTTCAGTTCTCACCTGTCCTATCCTCCCTACATGCCACCATTCCCCGCCCTCCCTATCCCGTCCCGCCGCCCACGTCCCACCCCCCCGCTCCCCACACATCGTCCCCCACCGCCCCCTCCCCTCCACCCCCCCGCCCCACCCCGTCCCTCCCACCCACCATTCCAGGGCCCTCCCCTACCCCGCTCTTCCCCATCCCCCCCTCCAATCGCCCACCACCCCGTCCTTCCTCCCTACATGCCACCATTCCCCGGCCCTCCCTATCCCGTCCCGCCGCCCACGTCCCCCCCAGCCCCCACTCCCAACTTCCCCTCCCACCACACCCCTCCCCCCATGCCCACCCCGTCCCCGTCCCACCTCATCACCATTCCCCAGGCCCTCCCTACCCCGGCTCTCACCATCCCTCCCCCACCTCACGTCCCACCCCGTCCTTCCTCCCTACGTCCCACCCGTCTCATTCCAGCCGGTCCCCCCCCCACCCCCCACCCTCCCACACCCCCACCCCCTGACGGCGATTGCGTCGCGCGTTCCGTGCGCGCCGTGTAAGCCCTGTGCGCGCCGCTGATTGGCCATTGTCTGGGCCTGACAGACGCGCGCATTGCGTGTTGCCATGGTTATCTGATGACGGCCACCAACTTGTCATTACGGGGTGGTCTCTGCGGGGGTTATCGGACCCCTCCGAAGCCTCCCCCCGCCCCCTCCGACCCCCCCCCCCCGCCCTCTCGTCCCACCATCCGCCCACACTGCCCGGAGGAGTCTGGCACAGCTTTGCATGGCGGTTAGCTGGTTGGTTCTTTGTTGGAGTTTCACGTCCTGGCAACATCTAAGGTCATATCAGGACGGGTACCGACTTGTCACAGTGCACACTCATGGGCAACTGTATAGTGCTGCCCCACTGGGAAATCACGCTGTTGGCACCATGAACCCCACTCAGTCAAATTATCCTGACCCTGACCTAACCAGTCCTTGCCCTATACCTATTAATGCCAAGCGCCAGGCTAGGAAGCGACAAGTATCAATGATATAAGTAGTCATCGCTTTGCCTCGACTGGGAACCAAACTCCCGATCTCCCGCACGTGATGCCCACGCTCTACCGATTCGCCCACTGTGCCCGGTTGGTGTGATGTGGGGTGGTGTGGAGGTGGAGAGTGTGCAGGTGGGGGTGGAGCATGGCTTTGTGGCATGGGGGTGGGGTTGTGGGATACCACAGACTAGCGACAAACAATGGGATATCTGACAGTGTCAAATCACCATAGCAGCAACAATTTCATTGAGTGAGCGGCGATGTCGAACGCGCATGCGCATCGGTCCGCATCATGTGAAAGTGTATTATACATGGTGATCGCACAGGTTTAGTCAAAGCTGCATAGTCCGATGAAATATCACATTTTCAAAACCAAACCAATTATTTAGATTTGATTTCACATATCTAACCTAGATACTGATGCATTTATTAAGCATTTGTTTCTGTGTAGAAGGCAATATTGAGTCAATTTAACAGAAACTGTTACTGCAGAAGTCTATGATGTCAGAGTTTTGGCAACCTTGCCAAAACTAATTGTCCATGTTTGCACTCAAAATATCTAAGATGTTTACCATTTAAATTAAAGTAACTTTGAACTAATGTAAAGTAGATACTAGTGATCGATCTAATATATTTATCTCAGAAAAAATATAGAAATTCAAAACCATCGGACTATGCAACTTTAACTAACGGCTTTCATCATCAGGTTACTTGATTATTATGTGAGGAATCTTGGTTGTGAAACAGCATTTGTCATATATAAAGTAAATGAGGTTACAGAGTTTATTTAGATATACGTATCACTATATTTTATCCATATAAATAGGTACTTATAATTTATTTAAGGTGGCCATTATGGGATGCTCCGGACTAATATATATGTATATATACAGTCAGACCTCTCTAAGTCTACAGATCGACCACTCCTCTATATCGATCGCTTTATTTGGGTTCCAATGATACCTTTGTAAGGATATTCTAACTCCCTACATAAAGTCGGTCCCAAGGTTGGTCGATTTAGCGAGGTTTTACTGTATGTGTGTGTATATATATATATCCCTATTGTAATTAATAGTAATCTTGATGTATTTGATAGATTTTAAGAGAAAATCACAACAATAAATTATAGTTCACACAAAAAAGAACTAAAATGGATGTCTCGGTTTATACGCCTGAACCCTTGTATGTGTATGTGTATATATATATATATATATATATTTATATATATACATATATATATATAATGGATTTCTCGGTTTATCCGCCTGAACCTTGTATATATTTGATATATATGGATATATATACACATATATGTGTGTATATATGTATATACCCCCTCCCACACATGAATCCTCTGGATTTTAATATATATATACATATTAGAATATATATCATATATATATATAGTCCTGAACAGCCAATGAATACAGCTAATTGTACAGTTATGAACAACCTCCAGTGGGGACTATCGAGCAGTAGTTTATACCCAAAGAGAAAGGCCTATATGAGGCTATATCGCAAGCGCGGCAAGCTCTGCTCTGTCTGTGCTCGCACATCTATCATAACCTTCCTTATCTGTTTCAGTTCAATTCCGAGAGGAGGTGTACTTGTCGGGGCAGCCTACAATGTGGTTGGTACCAGCTGTGGTATGAGTCCTCATATCGGCGCCAATACAGACAAGCAAGAGGTAGGTAACCTGTTTTATGGATATGCCTCTATTGATGTGTTTAGGGTATGCAGGTATTGCAGGTATAGCAATACCTCCGGGAGTTTGACGCCCCTGCCCTGCAGAGTTGTAAACCACTGCCTTGTGGTACAGGTTCTTGACAGAACCGAAGGCTAAGGGAGCAAACCCTAAGCAGAAAACCATGTCACTGTGGCAGCATTTAGGGCGGTTGATGTATGGAACTCCCAACATCTCCCGACCAGCCACGGCAGTGACAAATAGTTTTGCGACTGTCTTGACATGTTCTTGCCGGTGGGAAACCTCTATTTTCTCCCCGAGAGAGTGCCGCTGGTAACTTGCAAAAGCCAGCAGCACTTTTGCAGCCAGCTTTCATGAAATGTACATACCATCAAGAGAAACCTGAAGCTGAGAGACATTAAGACCGACTCATGGACACAACTCTTACAGCAGAGAGCTAAACGGAGAGCGGCAGTCAAGTAATGAAAGCAGTCTTTGTCGCATCGCGACCAACAGCATGATGATGATGATGATGGGTATGAAGGTACCGCAGTCATGGCATAAAGGAGGCAGTACAGTGTAATAATAATAATATGAATAATACGGAAATAATTCCCTTACTCACCTTTATACTCACATATAGAGAGAGACAGACAGAGAGGTTGCTATTTGTGTACATACGCGCATGCAACTAATCCTATGGATGGAACTCTGGAAATCAGTTGGTCCCTGCATGTTGTTGTGGAGTGTAGATATACAGTAAACACTCTCTAAATCGATCGACCATGGAACCGAATTTAAGTGGTCCATTTAGGGAGGTGCTTGGTTTAGGGAGTTTTTGTTATTGTTACAATGGTATTGTATGGGCAATCGTTTGGGACTCAAATAAAGCGATCGATATAGGGGAGTGGTCGATCTGTGGAGTTGGTCGGTTAGACTTAGGCAGGTTTTACTGTATATGAAATTAGGTAGGCTGATTGCCTGTTGTTATTCCTGCCCTCAACATATAACTTTTACAAAGAACAGCGATGACAATCTGCATCCTTCTTGTATCCAAAACTTGTTGAGATGAGATTCAAAGTAGTTCATGGAATGGGTGTTCCTGCCTATAGAGAGAGACAGAGAGGTTACTATACGTGTACATAGGTACATTCAACAAATTTAATGGACAGAACAGTGGAAATTCTCTGTTTCATACATGTTGATGTGCAATGTAGATAGATATATGGATCTCTTTCCCGCCCAGTGCCTTCCACTCCCCCTTCACCCCCGCCATTTATCTAGTACCCCCCCCCCCCACAACCCCCACAGCCCCCACCCTTCCACCACCACGACATGGTGTGCCTACCTCATATATGGCTCAGTCCCAACTCAAAGAGAGGGAACTCGGATTGTAATACGTCAGCCCACCCCACACTCACCCACCAACCCACAACCACCACCAGACATCACCACACATACAACACCACACTCACCATATATCCCTTGGCACCGCCACACCCACACACATGACATGTAGACCTATACCTATACAGCACCACCCACAGAACACCACACGCACCATATATACCTCGACACCACCACACACACACACACAACATGTGGGCCTATACCTAGACACCGCCACACATACAACACCACACTCACCATATATACCTCAACACAGCCACACACACACACAACATGTAGGCATATACCTAGACACCACCACACATACAACACCACACTTACCATATATACATCGACACAGCCACACACACACACGACATGTAGGCATATACATAGACACCACCACACATACAACACCACACTCATATTATATACCTCAACACCACCACACACACACACACAACATGTAGGCCTATACCTAGACACCACCACACATACAACACCACACTCACCATACATACCTCAACACCGCCACACACACACACAACATGGAGGCCTATACCTAGACACCACCAGACATACAACACCACACACCCTGATGTTATTTAATACCGCAGTCACACTACCGCTTCCGACCACTTGCGATCACTTTGCAACCACAAACAAAATTCGTGGTCGCGACTTGTGACAGCACACACCAATGGCAACTTAATAGTGCTGCCCCACTGGGAATACCAGGCCGCCGGCACCATGTCCTGATATCCCACTCAGTCACATTATCTTGACACTGAGCTAACCTGTCCTTGCCCTATCATAATAATGCAGAGCGCCAGGCTAGGAAGCGGTAAGTATAAATTGTATAAGTCATTCGATTTACCAAACTCCCGATCTCCGCTCGTGCTCTACTGATTCAGCCACCACACCCGGTAAGTCAAGGAGGTTACAGCCTGAAAACCTCCTTGCGACCAAACTGGTCGCCTAGCGGTCGGCGACCATTGTTTTGGTAAAAGTGGTCGCCCAGAAACTATTGCTTTTGTCGCAAAGAGGTCGCATGGAGGTGGGTTCTTTGATCCAAAGTGGTCACATAGTGGTCGCAACCACTCGGCATTAATAGGATACGGCCAGGACGGGTTATCTCAGGGTCATGATAACATGACAGAGTGATATATCACGTCATGGTGCCGGCGGCCTAGTTTCCCAGTGGGGCAGCACTATGAAGTTGCCATCAGTGCGCGCTGTCACAAGTCGCTAGCCGTCCTGATGTGACCCAAGATGTTGCCAGAATGTAAACTCCAACAACCAACCAACGAGGTCGCTATGTGGCTTGAATGCCAAAGTCAACTCACTGAGATCCCTCCCTCACACAGGAGCTAACGGCCTCTGAATCAGATACACCAGGCGGAGCGGGACGTAGTTCAGGCGGTAGAGTGTCCACCTGTGAAGGTGTGAGTCATCCGATTGATGCTGCTCAGTGGACCCATTTGTGGTTTGGGCTATTTTCCTTTCCAACCAGTGCTCCACAACTGGTTATCAAAGGCTGTGGTGTGGTATGTGCTGTCCTGTCTGTGGGAAAGTGCATATAATATAAAAGACCCCTTGCTGCTTATCAGAAATAGTAGCCTGTGTGGCGGCAGCGGGTTTCCTCCAAAGAAATATGTCAGAATGACCATATGTTTGACGTCCAATAGCCGATGACAAAAATCATAGCGCTCTAGGACCGTTGTTAAATGAAACAAACTTTCAGATACATCAGGCAGCTCTCCCCCCCCCCCCACCCCCCACCCCAGACGCCACGCCTGGCGGTCACGTGACCACGATACCTGCTTGTCGGCGTCATGGCTGTGGCTAGTAGAATAACACTGTGGGTAGATTCAATTACCAATATGTTAGTGTCACTCTGTATACAAGCGATCCTCACTTTGTCGTGAGATTTCCCGTCAGATTCGACTTGCCACTAACTTGAACAATATATGGTCTCCTAAATGATGTCTGGGTGAATCGTTATGTGGTGAATCGTTATGCGTTATGTGGTGCATTTAGGAAGTCTTGGTATTTTATCAAGTTTCGTGACGTCTATCGGTATATTCTCGGTAGCTTTTCAAACTCTATGTGAACGAATTATTTTATCTTTCATCATATGTACTTTTATTCTTGTTGCACTGATCCGTCCCCACAACAAACAGGAGGAGTTTGTTTGTTGTTTTACATCCTAGCAACATCTAAGGTGATATCAGGACGGGTACCGACTTGTGACAGTGCACACTTATGGCGACTTAATAGTGCTGCCCCACTGGGATACCAGGCCATCAGCACCATGATATGATATCCCACTCAGTCACATTATCCTAACACTATGCCAACCAGTCCTTACCCTATCCTAATAATGTTGAGTGCCGGCTAGGAAGCGACAAGTATAAATTTTTAAGTCATTGGTTGGACTCGACCAGGGTTCGAACCCACGATCCCATGGTCTATCAACAAGGGAGATGGACGCTCTAACTCAATCGGCCATCCCATCTGAGAATGTTGCCAGGACGTAAAACTCCAACAACCAACCAAACAACAGTATTATTGTTATTATTCTTGTTGTTATCCTTATCATTAATCTCATCATTATACTCGCCGTTATTCTTATCAAAATTCTCATTATTATTCTCTTAATTCTGACTACAGTAAAACCTCTGTAACTGACCACTTCCACAGATTGACCACTCCCCTATATTGATCGCTTTATTTGAGTCCCAAATGATCACCCAGAATATACCATTGTAACAAAATGAAAAAGTCCCTAAGCCGAGCACCTTTTGAAATGGACCCTTTAACGTTGGTTCCATGGTCGCTCGATTTAGAAAGGTTTTACTGTATTCATATTGCAAGGATATGAAACCATAAACAACGACATTATTATTCTTATTATTCTTGTCATTATTCTTGTCATTAATCTCATCATTATACTAACCTTTATTCATGTCATTATCGCTATATTTGCTTATGTTTTGAATCCTAGCAACATATAAGGTAGTGTCGACGTATGACAGACAGTGCGCGCGTATTAGCGATTTTATAGTATAGCGCTGTGGTAATGGGGTACCGATCTGCAAGCACTACCCCACGATATCCGACTAAGCCAGAGTCGACTGGAACTCAAATAACACCTATTGTTTAAGCCCTTCGTTTGACCTCGCTGGGGTTCGAACCCAGGGTTCGAATCCCATAGCTTATCACACGCGAAGCAGCCAACCAACACATTCAGCCATTGAACAATTGTGAACTCCCCGATTTTTAAAGTTTGTTTTATTTAACGACGCCTCTAGAGCACATTGATTTTTACCATCGGCTATTGGACGTGAAATCCCCGATTTTACACCACAACTAAGTTTAGATAAATTATTGATCAAGGAAATCAATCCGTATGGATTGTGACCACTACTGCATGGCGGTGAAAACAAGTGCACGCACTTAACCGTTCGTTATCAGCCAAATAAGCAAACGATTTGCCAACTTTCTTTTTTGTAAGCAACCAACAAATTAATTTGAAATGTAAGACATGCTCATGGAAATACACAAGGGGCGATATTTAGGTCTGATAGTAATTTACTGATGGGATGTTTCTTTACAGCCAGCTGTTATTGATCAGTAGACTTGGGGCTGAATTAGAATTAGCATTGTCCATATGCACAGGTAACTATAGCCGTGTTCACACATGGGCTTTCAGTTGCCTCAACTAGTTCGCCTTGTCTAGTTTGGCTCACATTCGCCGTGTGGATGCGACGCTGAGGCGGATTAGGGCTGATTCGCCTCATCTAGTTTGCTTCAAGTAAACCACATCACGAGGTAGTCCAGATGAACCGAACTAGCTTAAGTCGGCCCAAGTTACTAGTGTGAACGGTAGAGGCTTAGATGAGGTGGATTAAGGATGTCACACGCATACGCAGTTGAGACCTGAGTTTGTTGACTTTCCGGTCGATCAAAAGCGCATATTATATAATTTGGTCTATGAACCTGCTAGAGGTGACATATATTGTTTTCATGATTTATTTTAAGGTTTTCACTGCCCAGCAGAAGTTTTGACCGTTCCAAACCAATATGATTCAGTCCATACATATCTAGGTCGAACCCACACTCTCTCGTGGCGACGTCATTATCGCTATTAGTATGGACTTGCTCATGCACAGATATCGAATTCCGCCTTAAACCACTCTGTGTGTGGACGCGACACTAGTTCGCCTCATCTAGTTCGCCTTATCTAGTTCGGCCTAAAGTTGTGTGTGTGAACACAGCTTATAACATTACGATCCACCAATGAGTGTTTGAAGGCCATTCTCCAGCTATACAATGGCTATCTAACCGCTAACCCCCCCCCCCCCCCCCCTTGGTCTGGGAACTTTGATGGTATCAATAACTGTAACGTAACTGGGGGCAGGTTTAATGGAAGACCCATGATCTGTTACAACGCATTGGTTTGTTGATTCCTGTATTTACTGACATTTGTATAATATGGTACGTCGTATATTGACTGATCACCTAGACTGTACTGCGGGTGTGGCGTGCTCAGCCATGTACCGTGCTCAGCCGTGCGCGTACCATCAAACTCAAGGCATTGTCAATGGTCGTGAGTCACTAACCTTATAAATTTAATATAGTGTTTTTGGTAAAGATGTTTTCTATATGTGTCCCAAGCGATTTGTTTCTAGGTCGTGTGGTTTTAGAGATATTTCAGTTTTCCTGGATTTTCTGTATGAAGATTGCTCACCACCATTGACAATGCCTTGAATTTGACAGTATGTGCAGTGCAAAACATTAGTTTTAATCAAAATTAATAGAAATCAAGAACCCTAACCTTATAAATTTAATATAATCTTTTTGGTGAAGATGTTTTCTATATGTGTACCAAGCGATTTGTTAATAGGTGGTCTGGTTTTAGAGATATTTCACTTGTTCTGTATTTTCTGTATGAAGATTACTCACAACCATTGACAATGCCTTGACTTTGAGTCTAATCACACGGCTGATCATGGTACACGGCTGAGCACGCCACACCGGGCTTTGACTGTGCCGAATATCGGAAGTTCAGTTCCCGGTCTAGTCAAAGCAATGCCTTACAAAATTGATACTTGTCGCTTCCTATCCTGGTGCTCGGCAATATTAGGATATGGCAGTGGTTAGCGCAGTGTAAGGATAATGTGACTGAGTGGGATATCAGGTCATGATGCTGCCACCTGGCACCTGGCAGCCTGGCCTAGCACTCACCACCATGAGTGCGCACTGTCAGAAGTCGATGCCTGTCCTGCTATGACCTTAGATGTTGGCAGGACGTAAAACTCCAATAAAACAATTGTACTTCAAACCGGTAGTTTTAGGGATGTTTGAAATGAAATGCAATAGGGTGAGTTTTAATCTCCAACACTACATAGGCATGGTATGCGAGCAACTGATCTTTCATGATGCTGTAATTTATACACTCCACAGAAAGACCCATTCATCAGTATAAAAGTTGTATAATCTGATGAAAACATCAAATTTTCAAAACCAAAACACTGATCTAGATTTGATTCTACATATTCAACTTAGACACTGGTGCACTTATTAAGCATTTCTTGCTGCATAGAAGGGCATAATAAGTCAATTAATAGAACCCGTTACTACTGAAGTCTATGGTGTCAGAGTTTTGGCGTGCTTGGCAAAATTATTTTGGCATGTTTTGAAGTCAAATATCTCCAAACTTAGCCATTTAAAATTAAAGTTACTTCAAACTAAAGTAAAGTAGATTATAACGATTAGTATAATATATTTATCTCCGGAAATAACAGAAACTCAAAAGCATCGGACTATGCAACTTTAATAGCTACTCATACTCCTATCAGAACAGATCAAATATTGTTGCCACCATTGAAGGCCCAGTCCATGTGTCTTGGACTTTTGGGACATTTGGGACATTATTCAATGCTGTGCAAGATGTATTAGTACTGGATTCATTCATTCAAAGAGCCATACACACACATTGTCACAGCATGGCTATATTTTCAAAGAGTGTACAATGAAGACCAGGCTGTAAAGTACTTGGGGATGTTTGCCTATACATTACCTAAACCTCTCTGAATAGACTTACAATGGGACTGATTTTAAATGGTATATTTTGGCAGGTGGTCGGTTTAGGCAGTTTTTTAATCGCTACAATGGTATTATATGGAAGATCATTTGGGACCCAAAGTAAGCGATCGATATAGGGGAGTGGTCGAATGATCACCCAAATAAAATAAAGCGATTATTATAGGAGAGTGGTCTATCTGTGGTGGTCGGTTAGAGAGGTTTTACTGTAGTTGTATATTATTAGCAATACCATAGGCCAGGTTAGATAAAGGATTCACCCGGTAGTCGCAGTACACGGGTGAATACCAATCCTGTATAAAAACGGTCAAAAAAGCGGGTTAATGAAATGAGAGCCTAATTTCATGATCTAAGAAGCAACGTTTATTCTTTGTAGATATCTTCATATTTACCCGCTACCTTTGAGTTGAAAAATACAATAAAACAGCTAGTTTAATACGATTTAAAATTGAAATCGACGGTGTTCTATGGCCGCCATCTTGGATGTTTGCATTCTCTCCCATTTCACCAAATCTGTGGCAATATATGTTGCCATTTGATCATGGAACCACAGTTTCTACTTTGTGTTCCATACTAAAGCTATTTTCGCCCGTATTTACAGTACGTTGTCATTCGCCTGTGTACTACAAGTACCGGGTGAATCTTTTATCATGGGCCAGGTGTGATGTCATACGTGGGGTGTGTGTGCTGTGCCATTCAGTGGCGCTTTCAGACGTTGCATTAGCGCTTATGGTGTATGTTCGGGTCCATTTGTGTAGGTGTAATGTAGTGTGCTATAGGCTTGGGGCCGCAGTGGGTGTATGGAGGGGTGGTGGTAGTGGGTGGGTGTGTGCAGGATCACGCCCACGGATGTTTTGACATTGATACCCCTCAGAGGTTGTAAATAATATATGCCTTTTCAATTACTTCATTCAGTGGCGTGGGATATGCGGATATATATATATATATATATATATATATATATATTTATATAGATATATATGTATACAGTACACCCCCGTTAAACCAAGCTCGGTTAAACCAGCTGATCGGTTAATCCAAACTTTTTTTAAGCAGCCCGGCAAAATACTACCATTTATCATACAAAGAGTTGGTTAAACCAAAGTCGGTTAATCCAAACTATTGGTTAATCCAAACAAAATTGTCGGGCCCCAGACCACTTCCGGTATGGTTAAACCAAACTGTCATGTGGGTATAAGGTCAACTGCAACTTTTTTATATGATAAATGGTAGTACTTTGCCTGGCCGCTGAAAAAGGTTTGGATTAATCGACCGTTTGGTTTAACTGAGCTTGGTTTAACTGGGTTATACTGTATAGACATAAAAAAAACAATAATCAAAGTATCCACATCCATTGTATATTGCATTCATAATGCACCTGCGTTTTTACCAAAGCCAAGTCAAAGTCAAAGCCAAAGCTTGGTTAAACCAATGATCGGTTAATACAAACAAATTTCTAGGGTCCCTTCAAAGTTGGTTCAACGGGGTTATACTGTATATGGAAATATATATAGATATATATATATATATATATATATCTATATATACCATATATATCCCAATAGACACACACTGTGCGAGTACAGACATGTGGATGCGTGTGTATTCAAAATTAAAGAATTTCATGGATTTCTTTTTGTCGTGTCTCTGAAATAAAGTGGGATTGTCTTATTTTATGTGCATTCAGTCTGAATATGATCGTAAATTTTGATTTGTCCTTAGATATTGTCCGGATATAAAATTCCAACAACCAACCAACAACCAACGAGACATGTATGAATAGTTCAGGCACAAAACCACGTAAATGCCAATCCAAAAACCGGATAAATATGGTAATCAAGCCTTCAAAAAGTTAATATTTTATATTCATTCTTTTTTCTTCATTGCTCCGTAAGCATCTGATCATAGCAAAAGTGGAATTAGTGAGAATCAAAATTATTTTCAGGTAAAATCTTTGATTTAGACGACATTTTTGTATTTGTGTTTACATGGTTTTGTGCCTGAATGATTCATATATATATATACATGTATCTGTGTATATATAACAGAAGTGTATATCTAGTGGGTGGCATTTTCACTTTCACTAATATCAGCAGCGGTTAAATGTTGGCACATTTCATCCACCACCCCTTTAACTAGCCAGTCACAAGTCACCGGATTGAGTACCGGACACCACCGGACAAAGAGGTGGTGTATCGAAATCTACCAAAATGGAGTTGAATTGGGTCATTTGGGTCAATTGCCGCCAGGCCACCGGACAAGTACCGTACATGTACCGTACATGTACCGGCCGAGAATTGGGCGAGAACCGGCCGAGAACCGGACACATAACAGATGGGTACCGGACATGAACCGGACAACACGGACAAACCGGACACCACCTGGACACCAATGAATGGGTACCAGACACGTACG
Source organism: Branchipolynoe longqiensis (assembly GCA_030323885.1). Lineage (NCBI taxonomy): Eukaryota > Metazoa > Annelida > Polychaeta > Phyllodocida > Polynoidae > Branchipolynoe > Branchipolynoe longqiensis. The sequence goes on from CM059199.1 coordinate 3,112,836, forward strand.
GATGGGTACTGGACATGAACTGGACACACCGGACACCAACCGGACACGTCAGTCCAGCGGTGTCCGGTAGAAGTTTTGTGCATGTTCAAAACTTGTACCGGACACCACCAGACACCGCCGGATGGGTACCGGACATTGCTGTATTTTACCGGACAGTGTTCAGTTCCCCAGTCCGGTAAGGTGTGACTGGGCCTTAAGACGCGCTATTACCGCTGCGGTTGGGGTTTTACCTCCTGGCATAAGCTAAGGTCATAACATGATGAGTACCGACTTGGGATACAGCATATTTTCTATTGCTGCCCCAGTGGGAGACCAGCCCACTGGCACCATGACACTTGATTTCTTACTCAGGCACATTATCCTGGTACTGAGCTAACCAGGTCTTGCCCTATCCTAAAAATGCCAAGTGAAAGGCTAGGAAGCAACAAGTATCAATTGTGTGAACCATTGGCTTGACGGGGTTTTGAACTCCAGACCTTCCACATGGGAAAACTGCGCTTAAACCGATTCAACCACCAGGTCGCATTCTACAAGATTGTTTGTTTGTTCTTGTTTTACGCCCTAGCAACATCTAAGGTCATATCAGGATGGGTACCGACTTGTGACTGTGCACACTCGTGGTGACTTTATAGTGCTGCCACATTGGGAAATCAGGCTGCCACACTGGGAAATCAGGCCCTTGGCACCATGACCCAATATCCCACTCAGTCACCTTATCCTGACACTGAGCTAACCAGTCCTTGCCCTATCCTAATAATGCCGAGCGCCTGGCTAGGAAGCAAGATGTATACATTTTTAAGTCATTGGTTTGACTTGACCAGGGTTCGAAAGCAACGATGGTTCGGATCCCCCAATCTCCCCAAACAGGAGATGGACGCTTAACTCATTCGGCCATCTTACAAGAAGTATTTGAAATGTCTATATAGTTTGCAGTCAGTAAACGAGGCGTTCAGGCAGTAAAACTCACAAACATCATCCACGGCGAAATGAAACTTGGACTACCATGTTTGAGCTGAAGCTGCCATCGTTCTAATTACCAAATCTGTTATTTTCACAGAAGCTGCCATATCTCCCCAGATAACACCCTACTCAATATGAAATTGATAAACATTAACTAGAAAAGCCAGTATTAAATTATATTTCACAGAAAACCACTAAAATGGATTTGTTGGTTTTTGAACCTGAAACCTTCAAATGGTTTTTTGCCATTGATACCCACTCACACAATAGAACATGCATACATTTACAGTAAAACCTCTCTAAATCGACCGACCATGGGACCACCTTTAAGTGGTCGATTTAGGGAGGTGGTCGGCTTAGAGAGTTAGAATATCCTTACAATGGTATTTTTGGGAGCTGACTAAAGTGATCGATATAGCGGAGTGGTCGATCTGTAGAGGGGTCGGCATAGAAAGGTTTTACTGTATATAGAACATGTGCAGCTTGATGCAGGTCTGAAAGCCTACACTGGAAACCCTCTCTCCTCACCACATATGCAGAGATGTCAACGCCTCAGATTTTGTAGGAAGACTTCCGATTTCGGCTACTCTCTTCCAATATTGCGATTCCATGTGAAAATCTCGCGATTTTCACTCTCACCCACCTAGAAACAAAGTGGAAGGTTTGTTAGTCGAAATAAATAGCATGTTCGCACTGGGTGATGTTTGCTACAAGTAACGATAATCCAAGCACCTAATACGAAAGGCAAAATCAGCTACTTTCAGCAGTTTAAAGACATCAGCAGCTCAACGTGGCAAGGAGGGCCTAGAAAATGACACATAGACGCATGGTCGGACACATGGTGGGACTTGTATTAAAAAGTATATAATATAATTATATATACATATTATGTATTGTATGATTATACTATATCCTGCTATATGTCTGCTTACCGTGCCCCATGTTTCCCCACAAAAACAAATCTTCCTAATGAAATATTATAATCTTCCTATTTTCGGTCGAACCCTGGTCGAGTCAAACCAATGATTTAAAAATTGATAATTGCACCTTCGTAGCCTGGCACTCGGCATTAATAGCATAGGCCAAGGACTGGTTGGCTCAGTGTCGGTATAATGACTGAGTGGGATATCAGGTCATGGTGCTGGTGGCCTGCTTTCCCAATGGGGCAGCACTATAAAGTCGCCATGAGTGCGCACTGTCACATACACAAATTGGTACCCATCCTGATATGACCTATGAACGCACGACCCCACGATCTACCACACGGGAGACGGACGCTCTAACTCATTTGGCCATCCCCTTCTGGACCTTAGATGTTGCTAGGGTGTAAAACAACAACAAACACACATATCGAATTGTTGGTCACCCAGGCTTTGCGTCTGTGCATTTGGTTCGATGGTGGTGGCAGGTCTACCATAGTAGGCCCACCAACCCCTCGTCGCGGTGGGTATGTTATCACTCTACGCAGTCAGTCCCTACTGGCGCTACACCTACCTCACACACCCTCATCCCCGCCCCGCCCAACTCCCTCCACAGGTGATGCATCGATATTTAATTGTTTCTCGGCCTGTAGTTAAGCGAGTACCGACTGACAAACTCCCACAACCAGACTCGACATCAACAGAAATAAAACCTGCTTCAACAGTCATAGTGCAACGGACTGAGATCAGTGTGAAATTTAAACAAAATCAAATTTAAAACAATGGATCATTCAGGCTATTCGGATATGATTCGGAGTTCAAACGAAGATTAATGCTTAATTAAACATCAATGCATTGTAATAATATATTGCGATATATTAAATTATTTATGCAAATTGCATGTAAATTGTTAGTCAGCCGGGATGGGGGGGGGGGCAGGCAGCGGTCAGCTGTTAGTGGCGAAAGAAGGGTTTTTGGGGAATGCCGGCTGTGTGTGGGGGGGGGGGGGGTGCGTTTGGGTAAGGGGGTAAAGGGGAGGGGTGGGAACTGGGGAGCTCTCCAGTTCTGGAGACACAAACAGGAGAAGTGTTTGATTACTTTGCCGCCTCCCTGTCCGGAGAGCAGAGGTTTTTGACACTGACTGATCAGGGCGTCCAAACTGCTACTTTTTGCTGCTGAGTGTAAGGGACCCGGGTTCTTTAACAGTTTGTTTCTTTGCTAGGTTTTTCTTTAAAAACAATTAATTTGTTTAAATTCTTTTTACCGGTGAAATATTTGAAGCTGTGTGTGCGGGGAAATAGACTTGATCCTTATGGAGTTGTTGTTAAGGATTATTGTAAGGACTTAAGCATTGTGAATGTTTCTGGCATAATTCTGCAATGCAACATTTGATTTATCGCCGTGGTGTAAGTCATTAGAATGCCTACCAAGATGACAGAAGAAAATCAGCTAAATTTCATCCAATTGTGCATTTGTGCAACCAAATAAAAAGCCCAATGTTTTAACCAAAAATAAGGCTCTTTTATTGGGTTGTACAAATGAATGAAATGTTGGTCATTTTCATTTTCATTTTCATTTGTGCAACCAACAAAAATTCCTACTTTAAAAAAAAATTAGTCAAAAAGAAGAAAAACAAGATTAAACTCTTTTTATATATAAAATATTAGTGACTGTAAAGGGCAAGTTTTGTTGTAGTTTAAACAAAAATGTCAATACTTTTATTTTACCCAAACAAAAACAACCCCCGAAAAACAAAAAGATTGTATTATTTTGTTTGCCTGCACAAATGAAAGAAATTGTGATTTTCATTTAAGCAACCCAAGAACGAAACCCAAACATGTTTTCTTTGAATTAAAAAACTAACAAATGTGGACCTTTTTTCCAGTTCGGACAAATAACTGGAATTTTGATGATTTGTTTTTGTTCATGCAACTAATTTTATTTTATTTTAAAAGCCCAATCTGTTTTGCTTTATTTTAATATTTAAAAAAAAAGAAAAAAAAAGAAAAGATTGAAATGAATTAAATTTCGGTGATTTTCCTCGGCTGGCCGGGTAGGGAATCTTGTGCCCCTTGCTCCAGGTGTGGACGAGGGGTGCGTGTGTGTGTGTGGGGGGGGGGGGTCTAGTAGGCAAACAGACAGTGACCTGCGGTGTGATTAGGATGCCTATTAAAGGTGAATTCTGCATCTCGGTGACAGTCCTAATTTTACTCTGCGCACACACAGGCGGGCGCCCTGCCCCTCTGTGTGTGCAGGAAATGACCAGGTACAAATATGAGGGTGCGCCCTAACTACCCGCCCCACAGTCTACCTGCATACCGTGAGGGGGTTGTGGGGGTGGGGGGGAGAAGGGGGGGGGGCTGTCAACAAAGCACACATCACGCGGGGTGAGTCGCGGCGGCTTGGAAATAAGCTTTGACAAGTACACCACACAGGTGGAGCAATCAGCCTACACATAAATAAATAAATACACAACAAGTTAGGTCTTGTAATTTGTATGTAGGCGACTTTATTACATTTAGCATCAACAATATAGATATATATGTAAATAGATGAAGAGTTCAGACGCAAAACCACGTAAACGATAATCCAAAAATCGATTTTTAAAATATTGTTTTGGGGTAAATATGTTTATTCTGCTGAATAAGTCTTTTGTCAGTGCCAAAGCACTGGTCTTCCAGCCATTTTTCAATTCAGGGTTATTTACACAAAAGGTATATAGAATAAGGTGTACAATACCTGTTGAAGACACAATTTGCACCATGTTACACAAGGAAATTCTGAAACCCAAAAGTTCCATAACAATATGGTACAGTAGTGTCATATAACCAGATCAATATTAGTCAGATCAGTGTGAGTATTTACATAGTATTTAGAATGTAAGCAGAAGTTATCTTCTGTATTCAGTTGGTAAACTTGTAAGTTTTAATGTTCAGTTGCAGTTAGGCAAGCGGTATATAAATGTTGGTTTGTTAGGAAAATTCTAATGTAGTTAGTTATGTGAGTTTATGAATTATGTTGTTGGGGTGGGGTTGTTAATAATATCGGAATGATAAACATCGGAATTAAACTGTCAACAAGTTAATTTTGTTATATTCCTTCTTTTTTTTGTTCATTGCTTCGTAAGCATCTGATCATATGAAAAGTGGAATTAGTGAGAATTAAAATTATTTTCAGTTAAAAACTTTGATATAAACTGCATTTTGGGATTTGCGCCTGAACGCTTCATATATGAGTTAGAGCGTCCGTCTCCCGTGCTGGTAGATCGTGGGTTCGAACCCCGGTTGAGTCATACCAATGAGATAAAAATGTATACTTGTTGCTTCCTAGCCAGGCGCTCGGCATTATTAGGACAGGGCAAGGACTGGTGGGCTCAGTGTCAGGATAATGTGACTGAGTGGGATACCAGGTCATGGTACCAATGGCCTGGTTTCCCAGTGGGACAGCACTATAAAGTCGCCATGAGTGCGCACTGTCACAAGTTGGTGCCCATCCTGATATGCCCTTAGATGTTACTAGGATGCAAAACAACAACAAACAATCATATATGAAGAGCTCCTTTCCTAAGCGCGATAATGAGCTTGCAGTGCCAGTATCAAGCTCGTAGCTCGTGCTGTGGAAGAGCTCTTCATATATATATATATATATATATATATATATATATATATATATATAGATATCTGTATCTGTAAGTATATATATATATGTATTAAAAGCTCTTTTTAATATTCCAGGTTATTTTGTACCTATTTTAGTTGCATTTTTTCTCTGTAAAGATCCATTCGCTATCACACGTAGTTCATACAATGTGAATATATATATATATATATATATACATATATATACATATACATGTATATACATATATATATATATATATATATATATATATATGTATACATGTGTATATATATATGTATATATATATATATATATATATATATACGCCTATCACAAGTATTAGGCAAGTAACGGCATATATAGCATACATATACACACACTGCAACACGACTGGAGTTTGTGTACAATCTTCCACGTTGCTTTGTGGCTGGGCTTGTATCAACAAAGAAACACCACCTATCACAATCAGTTCAGCAATCGTTTATATATTATGTCTATTATATATTATGTGATGTATAACGAATTATGCAAGTATAAAGATATGTACAGGTTAATTATTATTATTTCTTATACTCCGTAAGACCAACACTATACCAGTATCTCCATCTTCCATCCTCGCCTCCACCGGATGTAGACCAGTGTCAGTCGCACCCGAGGATTTATATATATATATATATATATGTAATCGTCCTGATATGACCTTAGAAGTTGCCCGGATGTCAAACTTAAACAAAGGCATACAAATATAGCATTCATTCATATATTGTATATAGCTAGTATATGGATATACGGGTATAAATCTTCGGTATGAGGTTTATTATTATTATTAATATTATTACGTTATAATATTGGTTATTGTCCAATAAGGGAAGAATCTGATTTAGCTGCGGCCTGATGGCCTACTGTGGCGCCGCCTCCGGCAGCTCTTAGTACTTCTGCGCACTCGATGTATGAATAACTTTGCTCCAAAAGGTTTATATATTCGATAGGGCTATATTTCCTTGTCAAGAGAAAATAAAAACTCTCAATCCACTTGGCTCTCCTTCTTCCTTCGCCTCAGGTCGAGATCCGGTTTATACATTCATGTGTCCAAATAAGACAGCAGCAGTGTTTGGCACGTGTTCAATTCAACAAGTAAATATATACCGCCACAAGAAATTAGGCAAGCACTTAGTTCCTCATATAGATTATATATACGTCGACAAATCATATGTACACATCAAACACATCACACAAATTAATCAGTGTTTCGGGGTCAGGGTGACAAGAGTTATATGTAACAAATCGGTATTTAACGACATAATGGGTCATGCTCACCCGTTCTTTATTCCCATATACTCAGATGTTATAATAACCCGTACATGTCATACATAGGTATAATACGTATGAGCTAAATACGTCTGTCTTTTGACCGGGTTATATTAAGCAAATCCTCATTTGACCTCATTGAGTTAAGTTTGTTTGTTTGTTGTTTTACGTCCTAGCAACATCTAAGGTAATATCAGCGCATTGTCACACTCGTGACAGTGCGCACTCATGGCGACTTTATAGTGCTGTCCCACTGGGAAACCAGGCCGCCGGCACCATGACACAATATCCCACTCAGACACATTATCCTGACACTGAGCCTACCAGTCCTTGCCCTATCCTAATAATGCCGAGTGCCAGGCTAGGAAGCAACAAGTATCAATTTTTAAGTCATTGGTTTGACTCGACCGGGGTTCGAACCCACGATCTACCAGCACGGGAGACTGATGCTCTAACTCATTCGGCCATCCGGTCTGGTTTCACACTGAGTTAAGCTAATGTTCCTATACCATTATATTTGATTGATTAATTATTATATCTGCATAAATAGCATAAATTATGTAAATATATATGTCTGTGCATACAATATATCGTGGTATAAGGACATATGTTTGTAGTTTGTGAAATCCAACATGTCTGATTTAACCGTGGATTTATTTATCTGTATACAGTATAACCCCATTAAACCAAACATGAAGGGATGCTAGAAATTTATTTGGATTAACCGATCATTGGTTTAACCGAGCTTTGGCTTGACTTTGACTTGGCTTTGGCAAAAACATGGGTGCATTATGAATGTAATATACAATGTACGTGGACACTTTGATTATTGTTTTTTCATGTATATACAGTATAACCCCATTAAACCAAGCTCACTTAAACCAAACGATTGATTAATCCAAACTTTTTTCGGCGGCCCGTCAAAATACTAGCATTTATCATATAAACAATTCTCAGATGACCTTATAACCACATGAAAGTTGGTTTAACCGTACCGGAATTGGCCTTGGGCCCGACAATTCTGTTTGGATTAACCAATACTTTGGATTAACAGACTTTAGTTTAACCAACTTTTTATATGATAAATGGTAGTATTTTGCCGGGCCGCCGAAAAAAGTTTGGATTAACCGAGTTCGGTTTAACGCGGTTGTACTGTATAGCCAAATTCAGTGTTAAAGCATTGGTTGTGGAGTTGGGAACAGTGGTGTGGATAGTGTGTTGTCGGAGGGGGGGGGGGGGCGGCGGTTAATTAGTCCCACGAGGAGAGTGTGTGTAGTGAAGCAAGGATGACCACTTTTCCCAAATCTAATAACTCAATAATGGATCTACTAAAAGGGTGTCGGTATTGAAGGAAGGTTCATCACATTGCCTGTTAGTAATACATGGTTCATCACATTGCCTTTTAGTAATACATGATCAATAATGGCTCGGTGAGAAGTGGCGTCCGTATTGAAGGAAGGATAGACTCATTTCCTTATAGAAATAATTTAATCACTCAATACAGGCTATACGAGAAGTGAGGTGGTATTATCGAAAGAAGAATTGTCATATTTCCTTAGAGTAATAATTTAATCACTCAATATAGGCTCTACGAGAGGCGGGTTGGTATTATCAAAAGAAGAATCGTCACATTTCCTTATAGTAATAATTTCATCAGTCAATACAGGCTCTACGAGAAGTGGGTGGTATTATCAAAAGAAGAATCGTCACATTTCCTTATAGTAATAATTTAATCAGTCAATACTGGCTCTCCGATGAACACCAGACTGGGGGTGGGGGGGAGCAAACGGTACACTTTGAGTACCCAGTTTTGTTAGCAGAAACGAACACAATTCCCAGCCCATAATTAAAGCATTTTTACTGACAGCCGTTGCTCCACTCTATTCAGTGTGTCATGGCAATATGTTATTAGGAATAAATTACATATCAGTGACTCGTCTAATGGTGGTGTACCTTTCGCCTGTTCCCGACGTATGTCTGTTCTTTGCAGGAGTCGACTATACCTAGCAAACTACCTGCAGGTAACCAGCCTGAATGCCCACACACTCACACACACACTCACATACACACTCACACACACACATCGTTAGTCAGATAATGGCAATCGATCATTGTCACAACAGGTGGAGACTTTTTGTTATCCCTTCTTTGTAGCGCGTTCGGTGGTACGTCACTCAGAAACACAGTCATCACTCAGAAACTGAAAATACCAGACAAGAATGGACGAATCAGTTGAGCGTCCGCTTCCCGTTTTGGTAGCTGGTAGAATTCAAGTCCCGTAGTCCAGCGGTTAAGCCAAACCATCGTTCACTTTTTCAGGAAAGCACCAACGTTTGACTAGCTGTAAGACGGACCCATGTGATAATTTTTTTAGATGGACCCCAACATTCTGAAGCCCCTTGTGGCCACCATCTTGAATTCCAAGATGGATTTCTCTATATCTCCTATACTTTGGCAGATACAAACAAAATGTCAAAGGGTACTCCTATATTTTCTGTGTCTAGGAATCCAATGGAATAATTTTCCGAAGTGGTTGTGGCCGCCATCTTGACTTTCAAGATGGCCACCGAACCGAAGCTATTTTTTTATTAATATCTCCTATACCGAGCCAGTGAAACCAATGACTTTGAACAAATTGATACTTGTCGCTACCTAGCCTGGCATTCGGCAGTACTAGGATAGGGGCGAGGAGCGGTGGAATGGGGAGGGTGCTTGGTGGTGATTGAAATTTCAGTTGTTTAATCAATAAATGTAACGAAGCACTGTGACAGGTGTTCAATTAGCTCTCTCTAAATCTACATGCTGAGAGTGTGTGGAATTCTCGGTGGTTTTCTGTATACAAAAGAAGATATTTTCAGAAAGACTTACCCAGGGAAATGGCCCTGGTTTATTAATATTATCACAAAATGTCAGCAGATTTGAAAAAAATTTCTGTCATCGAGAATTTTTACTTCAATATGCTAGTGGCGATTTGAACTTCAATGAAAGTTTGGGGATGCGACCAAATGGCGCCTCGAAATGAGATGTTCAGCTTGTGTGAGGCTTCGTGGTGGCCGAATCAGTAGAGTGCGGACTTCGCGTGCTGGAGATCGGGAGTTTGGTTCCCGGTCGAGTCAAACCAATGACTTATAAAATTTATACTTGCCGCTTCGTAGCCTGGCAGTTGACATTAATAATAATAGGATAGGGCAAGGACCGGATAGTTCAGTGTCAGGACACCATGACTGAGTGGGATATCGGCTCATGGTGCTAGTGGCATGATTTCCCAATGGGACAGCAGTATAAAGTTGCCACGAGTGCGTAATGTCACGCGTCGGCACCCGTCCCGATAGGATGTTAGATGTTGCCAGGACGTCAAACTCCAACAACCAACCACCCGCAGATTGATTCCCAGAATGCGCTACCGGAAAGGATGCTGGTCCCGCCGTCCCACGCCTAAATGCCGTCCTCCTGCGGGGACCAGCGTGTTAATGAGCCAATTAGGCCGCGCCTGGTGTGATAATTACAACAGGCTCAAATGTGATTTTCTGTATAACCTCTGGGTGATGGATCAGTATGGAGACTTCTTGGAGGAAGGATTGTTGGCATCAATGCCTGCTACCCACGGTCTCACTGTCCCTGTCAGTGTCACTGAATGAGTGTGGATGTCAATGACCAAAACGAACCGGACGGTATGGCCGACTGAGTTAGAGCGTCCGTTTCCCATGTTTGGTAGATCGTGGGGTCGTAGGTTCGAACCCTGGTCGAGTCAAACCAATGACTTACAATGTTTTACTTGTCGCTTGCTAGCCAAGCGCTCAATCATTATTAGGATAGGGCATGGAGCAGTGGAATGAGGAAAACCAATCGTCCATGATTGAAATTTCCCCTGCTTAAAGTTGCATAATCCGATGGTTTTGAGTTTCTGTCATTTTCTGAGTTAAATATATTAAATTGATTCTTATACCCTCCCTTACTTTAGTTTGAAGTAACTTTTATTTTAAATGTCGAACTTTTGAGATATTTGAAGTGCAACCATCGACAAATAATGTTGGCAAGCATGCCACAACTCTGACACCATAGGCTTCTGCAGTAACAGGTTCTATTAAATTGGTTCTGTATGCCCTTCTATGTGGCGACAAGTGCTTAATAAGTGCACTAGTTGGATATGTAGAATCAAATCTGGATATTTGTTTTGGTTTTGAAAATTTGATGTTTTCATCAGACTATGCAGCTTTAAACAACTAATGTACCAACAAACAAACAAATGTCAAAAGACACATGTAACATCTTCAAAGGTGTCGTTCATAGTCCACAAGGGAACCGTGCAATAGTTTATTGTTTTTCATCAGAAAACAAAGTAGATGTGACATATATATAATTCAAACGAGGGAGCTGACGCATATACAGCAGCAGTGAATGTGACATGCATCACGTGATGAATTAAAGGCGGGGCAGATATTTGAACTGCCTAGAAAGAGGCCCCCGGTCTGGGTAATGCAGGGGTACACCCATATCTGCTCGGTCTGATCCCAGATCAGTTCAGTCATCAGGCGCTAGGGGGGGGGGGGGCGGGGGCGCCCAGGCACCGGTAAGCTTTGTTGGGGTTTGTTGGTGTTTTACGTCGTAGCAACATCTATAGTCATTTCTTAATATCAGGATGGGTACCGACTTGTGACAGTGCACACTCATGGCAACTATTATAGTGCTGCCCTATTCGGCCCCATTGCCACCATGACCCGATATCACACTCAGGCAGATTATCCTGACATAGAGCTTGCCAGTCATTGCCATATCCTATTAATGCCGAGCGCCAAGATAGAAAGCAACAGGTATCAATTTTGTACGTTATCAGATTGACTCGACCGGGAATTTAACTCCCGATCTCCCCACATTGGGGGCCTGCACTCTACCGATTCAGCCATGGCGCCTGGTGTGAATCTTTGGTGGTGGTTATGAAGATGAGGGATGACTTAAGCCAGCATTCCTTACATGCGGTATGCGGCATGCAGCATGTGAATGCGAATACGGCAAAAAATGGAAAAGCATCTAAGTGAATAGGGGTGCTTCCATGCCACCAAATGCGAATGCGAATGCGGCAACTGAATCGGTCCCTGTAGCCATCGGTGCGGGATGCGAATGTGAATGCTGTTGCATTTGCCATAGAAACCAATACTGTTCCTTCACACATTTGGAGGAAAAACCCCAACAAATGTTGGGGGTTGGCATATATCTATGCCGCATATACGACATTCGAATGCCGCATACCGGCTATAAGGAATCTTAGCTTTAAACGGTGCCCGGCAATTGGTCTCATAAGGAAGATCGGGCCAGAAATGGCTGACCTGTTAAATAGAGGGCGCGTGTGTGTACATGCCGCAACACACCATAACACAGGTACACAGGTACACAGCGGAGCTGGGACCGCCCCCCCCCCCCCGCCCACCCCGACATGACAGGTGGCTGGTACAAAAAGGTCAACACTGGGATTGATCTCTCTGAAGTTCCCCTCCCAGAATGCCGCACGGAGGAAGTAGTTATGTAGGTCAAGTGGTATGTGTCCCATGTAATGTATGTGTGTATGTATGTATGTATGTATGTATGTGTATGCATGTATTTACATATGTATGTACATATATATGTGTGTATATGTATGTGTGTATGTATGCATTTATGTATTTGTGTATGTACGTATTTGTGTATGTATCTAAATATGTATGTATCTAGGTATGGATACATGTACATATGTATATGTGTGGATATATGTATGTGTGTAAGTATGTGTTGTATATGTATGTGTGTATTTTTGTGTGTGTGTATGCATACATGTATGCATTTATGCATACATGTATATATGTATGTAATATATATGTAATGCACATGTAATGTATATGTATGTATTTATATTTGTATGTATAGACGTATGCAGTAAAATCTCCGTAGCCCACCACCTCCACAGATCGACCACTCGCCTATATCGATCGCTTTATTTGGGTCTCAACCCATTGTAACCGTATTCTAACTCCCTAAACCGACCATCTCCCTAAATGGACCAGGTAAAGACGGCCCATCATCATGCTGTCAGTCGCGATGTGACAAAGACTGCTTTCATTACTTGACTGCCGCTCTCCACTTAGCTCTCTGCTGTGAGAGTTGCGTCTATGAGTCGGTGTTAATGGTATCCTTGAACCGGAGACGAGGGAGTTTTTTTTACTGTATATGTATGTATGTATATGCGTATATATAGTGTATGCATATGTGTATATATGTTGTGGAAGCAGGTATTATCCATTTATATATACATGTATACATGTATGCACACATACATGCACAATTGCATACATGACTACATATCAACATACATGCATGCATGCCTACATACATATACATATGCGCATACACTCCTGCATACATAGACACATACACACATACATACATCCATTCCCAAATGCATACATACAGACATACACACATGTATACACACATACATACACATACACATGTGTATACGCACATACATACATCATCATGCTGTCGGTCGCGATGCGACAAAGACTGCTTTCATTACTTGACTGCCGCTCTCCATTTAGCTCTCTGCTGTGAGAGTTGCATCCATGAGTCGGTTTTAATGTCTCTCAGCTTCAGGTTTCTCTTGATGGTATGACATTTCATGAAAGCTGCCTGCAAAAGTGTTGAAGTGCTGCTGGCTTTTGCAAGTTACCAGCGGCACTCTCTCGGGGAGCAAATAGAGGTTTCACACCGGCAAGAACATGTCAAGACAGGCGCAAAACTATTTGTCCCTGCAGTGGCCAGTCGGGAGATGTTGGGAGTTCCATACATCAACCGCCCTTGATGCTGCCACAGTGACATGGTTTTCTGTTCAGGGTTTTCTCCCTTAGCCTTCGGTTCTGTCAAGAACCTGTACCACAAGGCAGTCCTTTACAACTGTGCAGGGCAGGGGCGTCAAACTCCCTGGGGTATTGCTATACCTGCAATACCTGCAATACCTACATACATACATATAAACATACATACACATACATATATACATACATACATATATACAGACATACATATATGCATACATACATACATACATACATACGTACATACATACATACATACATACATACATACAGACTTAGGCATACATTATCCTATGTATCTCCCGGTCTTGGTCACTTGCAGTTGCAGTACTGGTATCCATCTGAGTAGGTCACTATTCCTGAAAGCTCTCTCTTTTAAACACGATAACCCAAGTCCAGGTAAACACCCACCTCCACCCACCTCCACCCACCCACACACATTGGAGCGCCACCTGCCTGTTGACGTGTCGTTCCACCCATTAAAGATTAATGCATCTGCCCACAGTGCCCACCTCCCCGGCGTGTATCCACGTGTCCCCCCGCCACTTAGTCCACGTTCACCAGTCCAACAGCACCTTCCCCCAAAAATGGTGTTCAAAGGGCAAGCCATCAAGCACCAACCACCTACCAACAGTCACGTGACAAGGGACAAGTCAAGCCGTTCTCAATAAGTTACCGGTCATCACTGAGCTTCTTAAATTTGCATAGTCCGATGGTTTTGAGTTTCTGACATTTTCTGAGATAAATACATTAGGTTGGTCGCTATTATGTATCTGAAGGCCCGTTTATACTTTTGACGGCGTATGACGTGATCAACTTGACGCCGGTTAGCGCCGTGTGATGGCGCAAAACGGTGGGGAGTGTGCGATGTGTGGAAGCGCTGACCTTGCAAGTTCAACATAGTTGAACTCTGGTCAATGCTTGCACCGTCTAACGGCGTCAAGCATCGACGTAAAGTCTAAATGGGAACGTTGGAAGCGCCGTGTTGCGTCATCATACGCTGTCAAAAGTATAAACGGGCATTTACTTTCGATTGAAGTAAGTTTAATTTAAGTGGCTAGCTTTTGCGAAATATGAAGTACAACCATGCCAAATTAATTTTGGCAAGCATAGGATTCCGCAGTAACAAGTTCTATTCATTTTGAATAGTCTCAGTATTCACTGACTAAATATTCCCTACTGCATGGCATCAATCAATCAATCAATAGTTCCGTCCTCTAGTCGAGGGTTGAATGCAATGGTTCTCCACTTGTCCCGATGGTGTGCTGTTCTGATAGACTGTGAATAATTCAAGCCTGTCCACTGTGAAATATGTGTAAACCATGATATTTCTTGGTCTCCCTCTCCCTCTGCTGCCATTCACCTTCCCTTCCAACAATGTATGGTATATTGAACTCTGACGAATGATGTGGCCAAAATAAATAACTTTCTTTGTCTGTTGCATCACATTTAAATAAATGCAGCAGTATCTAAGTTAGATATGTAGAATCAAATTTAGATAATTATTTTGGTTTAAAAAAATTGATGTTCTGATTCGGACTATGCAGCTTTCAGTAAGGTTTCACAATCTGTTTTGGCTACTTTCACTTTAAATTGATCCCCGTCCCAATATGACCTGAGATGTTCCCTGGACGTACAACTCTATGATACCTCTAGATTGCTCAAACAAATTAGCCCCCTATTACCAATGTTACTGCAGAGTAATGAAATGTCTGTCAATCTGATATATTACTCAGAAACCGCAGGGTAATGAAATGTCTGTCAATCTGAAATATTACTCAGAAACAAACATTCTCCCACCCACTCCATCACAGACACCTTCCCCGTAATAGGAGCATATTTTTTTGCAGCGACCCACAATCTTAGCCCATAATACTGAACTTATTATAGTACCCGCTGATCTACTTATTTACAATGTAATGCAGTATGCAGGTATTGCAATACCTCAGGGAGTTTGACGCCCCGCCCTGCATAGTTGTAAACCACTGCCTTGTGGTACAGGTTCTTGACAGAACCGAAAGCTAAGGGAGCAAACCCTAAACAGAAAACCATGTCACTGTGGTAGCATCAAGGGCGGTTGATGTATGGAACTCTCAACATCTCCCGACCAGCCACTGTGGGGACAAATAGTTTTGTGCCTGTCTGGACATGTTCTTGCCGGTGTGAGACCTCTATTTGCTACCCAAGAGAGTGCTGCTGGTAACTTGCAAAAGCCAGCAGCACTTCAACACTTTTGCAGGCAGCTTTCATGAAATGTACAACCACACAAGGAGAGCGACAGTCAAGTAATGAAAGCAGTCTTTGTCGCATCGTGACCGACAGCATGATGATGATGAATGTAAACGGCCAGAAGACCAGTGCCTCACTGCTGACAAAATCTATGTTCTGATGAATAAACTGTTTTACAAAAAAATATATATACAGCAACAAATGAAAAACAATCACACTATTCAAATTCTTATATGAGTAGTACTAATAGTAGACTGAGGTTTTTGGAGTAAATAAGGGTACACCTATCCCAGAATGCATCAGTGACATGACTCTTTAAACCTGATTTGTGCATCCTTAAGCTAAGATTCCATATACGCGGTCTGCATCATGTGAATGCAGTATGCGGCATCGACACGCATGCCATTTTCGGGGTGTTTTGCTCCAAATTTGTGAAAGAAAGTCAAAGTTCTTGGTGTTTCCTATGGCAAACGCAGCAGCATTCAAGGTCACACCGACCGATCCTGGTAGCGATCCACTTGCTGCATTTGTATTTGCATTTGCATTTGCATTCCCTTTCGCATTCACATTGGTGTTCTCTGTGGTGGAGTGGTTAGAGTGTCTGACTTTTTTCTAGGTAGGACGACTAATCTGAAGGTCGGTGGTTCAATTCCCCATGCCCCCCACCTCTGCCACTTTGGATTTCCATCACTGTGTAGAACTTACAGCGTCATCAAAGGCCAGTTGCTCTCATACCATGTCAATGTGGTGTGGGAGGTTAAAAATCCCTTGGGTAGGTAAAAGTGTAGGCTCGGGCTTTCTATCGACAAACTGTCTAATGGTGAAAACAAGTCTATTCAGACTTATCCATGATAGGCAGTATAAATCTTGAACACAAAAAAACAAAAACATTCACATTCACATTCGCATTTGGACATATTGAAGCACCTCTGTGTATTTACATGCTTTGTCAATTTTTTCCGCCCTCGCCTTTGCATTTGCATTCGCATACCGCACACCATGTATATGGAATCTAAAGCTGTATTCACACGGGCAAAATCGAAGGCAATCTACAGAAAGCGATTTATATGAAGCGATCTAGGCGCGCATTCACACGGGCTGAGTTTCAAAGTGTGTCGCATTCACACAGGCAGTACTTAGGGAGGTTTAAGGCGGAAGTGGATATCTGCGCATGAGCAAGTCCAGACTAACCAGCGCCACTTTGGGTTTGTCGATGGCGGCCGAGAGAGTGTGGGTTCGACCTAGATATTTATGGACTGAATCGTATTGGTTTGGAACAGTCAAAGCTTCTGCTGGGCAGTGAAACCCTAAAAATAAATGATGAACAAAATATATGTGCACCTCTAGCAGGTTCATAAAGCAAATTTACCGGAAAGTCAACACACTCAGGTCTCGACTGTCACATTTCCCTCAACTGCGCATGAGTGTGATGTCATAAATAAAACGATTCGGCGTAGATCGGTTCCTGTAGACCACCTCACGAAGCGTTTTACAGAAAATGATTCATGTAAACAGATTCAGGCATAAAACGCCTCAGGTCGCATTCACACGGCAAATGTAAAGCGATCTAGGCAAGTGGTTTTACGTGAGGCGTTTTAACTCGCCCGTGTGAATACAGCTTTAGCTGTATGAGCTTAGCTTCGACCTCAGATTGATATATTTCCCCCAGCTCACATTTATTCTACCAGTGCAGCGGATGCAGGTGTTGCTGTTTGGCAACTGGTGGCGTTGTACGTCTGGTAGGCGGCTCGACGTGGCTCGGGGAGTTGTCAGCCGAGATCAGGCCCTAATCAGACACACGTGTCCACCACGTGACGCGCCAAATCCAACCCAGCGCCGCCACGTAACGGGGACCGGGTGTGGAGGCGGAGAGAGGAGGGAGGTTAGGCTGAGGGAGCAAGGGCCGTATGCATGACGTGGTGTTAGCCCTGCAAAACTGGTTTTGGCGGGAATCCCCTGTTTAGCGGCGAAAAGTCGCATGCAAGAGGGTCAGTGATAACGCTAACACCACGACCGTAAACTAGGGTACAGTAACCCCATTCCATAGCAGGTTTAAGGGCAGTGTTAGGTACCGATTAGACCCAAATCTATTCAATGCTATCATATTTAACAGAATAACATCCTCTAAAAGTGAAATTTGGTCAAATTAACCCCAAAATCAAAGCAATATTAACACCGGCGGTGATATTCATATTGTCGAATGTAAACAAAACAAATGGCCGCCGATGCGGCGGTGGTGTTAATATCGCTTCGATTTTGGGCTTAATGTGACCAATTTTATTTAACAATTGTAAATAACCCTGAATTGAAAAATGGCTGGAAGACCAGTGCTTCGGCACTGACAAAAGACTTATTCAGCAGAATAAACATATTTACCAAAAAATAAATAAATAATAACATACAAAAAAAGAGAGATTTGGTCAAATTAAACCAAAAATCGAAGCGATATTAATGCCGCAGCCAAAATTTGATCACATTAAACTAAAAATCGATGCGATATTAATGCCCCCGCCGCATTCGCAGCGATATTGTCCAATAGCGGTGCTCGCCGGGAACAGGCTCAGTGGGATTCCCCAAATCTATAAATAACTGTATGTTTAGCTAACCTGAAGGATTTAGGCACCCGTACATACCGTGTGACCTACTTCACGAGGGGTGGTGATAGCTACCCAGTTAGGTTTTAACACCATGCGTCGCTAACACCGTGTAATGCATGCGGGCCCTGTAAGGCAGCAGTAGCTAGCGCCCGCACTTTACCAGTATAGTGTAAATCTCTACTATTTTGCGATGGGATTGGGGACCAGGATGAATAGGGATGGTCCAGTGCATGGAGGACCATCCAGTACGGGACTAGGATGGGTAACAGCCACCGTGTACACTTCATTCAGTGGGGGGTGTTCTGATGGGGTGGGGGACCAGGATGGTTAGTTGTCAACAATGTACCATTCAGTCTGGGTCTTCTGATTGGATGGGGGAACAGGATGGTTAACTTCCACTCTGTCCCATTCAGTTGGGATATACTGATTGGATAGGCGACCAGGATGGTTACCTTCCACCCTGTATAACTCAGTGGGAATCTTCTGCTGGGGTAGGGGACCAGGAGAGTTAGTTTCGACTCTGTGCAGCTCAATAGGAATTTTCTGTTGGAATGGGGGACCATGGTTGTTAGGTTGCACCCAGTACCATTCAGTGCGGATTTTCTGAGGGAATAGGGGACCAGGATGGTTAGGTTCCACCATGTACCATTCAGTGGGTATATACTGATTGGATAGGGGACCAGGATGGTTAGGTTGCACCCAGTGCCATTCAATGGACCATTCAGTGTGGACGCTAACTATCCTGTAGGGCACCAGGATACGTAGCGTCCACACTATACCATCCAACGCAGATATTCGGATGGTATGAGGGACCAGGATGGGTAAGCTCCACACAGCGTAATTCAGGATGGGCTCGGGGACCAGGATAGGCAGTGGGAATACCGGATGGCATGCACTAAGGCAAGTTGTGGCCAGGGTACCGTGTAGAGAGGTTCCCGGGAAAGTAATGTGATGCGAGGTTGTTTGTTTGTATGTTGTTGTTTTACGTCCTAGCAACATCTGCGAGAAGCTTCTTTTCCTCACAATTTGATTCATGTGAATTGATTGTGTATTTGTTGTTTTGTTTTTGTTTTTGTTTTCAAACCAGGGCTGCCTCAGTAGAATAGCCATCCTATATATAGCTATCGGTATGCTGCCGATAAATGGTTTCCCTCGGGGGCGGGCTGGGGGCGGCCGGGGGGCGGGTCGGGGTGGGGGAAGGGGCGAGGGGAGAGTGAGTGGTTAGGGAAGACTGCTTGAGTTTGAGCAGAGACACTGTAAAAAAAGGATCTCTGATAGAAGTGGGATGGGCAGACTGTTTATGTGTGGGCATATATATATATTTATATTTATATTGTACATTAGTTGATTAAGCAGGGGAAATTTCAATCGCAGACGATTGGTATTCCTCATTCCGCTGCTCCTTGTCCTATCCTAATAATGTTAAGCGCCTGGCTAGGAAGCGACAAGTATAAATTTGTATGTCATTGGTTTGTTCCACGTTCCGTCCACCCACCTACCGTTGTGGACCGAACCTATGATCTACCAGGATGGGAGATGGATGCTCAACTCCTTTCGGCCATACCGTCTGGTATGACTTCATTCGCGCGTTCTCTTCATATAATTGTGTAAATAGGAAATATTATTACATTTACCATCCTGATATGACCTTAGATGTTGCTAGGACGTAAAACAACAACAAACAAACAAACATACATTTACTATAAATGTAATCATTTATAGCATAATTTATAGTCGCACCACTAATATACATGCCGACTGCATGATCCACAATGCTTGATTTGAAGGTTCATTGGTTGGTGGTTTGGAGTTTTACATCTTGGCAACATTTAAGGTCATACCAGGACCGCTATTTGAAGGCGATTTGGTACGTTGATAAATATTTCTGTCAGCATCTTGGCTATAGTGCTTCATTGGGTCTGTACATCATTTACGTAGGGGGGAAGATATGATGCTGGTTGAGGGAGGGGGGGGGGGAATATGTTGGAGGGGGTGGTGGTAAAAATTAAACTTTGTATACACACATGACTGGCGAACTGTGGTCATTCATTCACTACAACCGGCGGCACGGTGATTAATGGCATCACCCTGTGGCTGTGCTTTAGTGTGTATGTGTGCTTTTGGTGTGAGTGTGTGTGCGTGTGTGTGTGTGTGTGTTGGTGCGAATATGGTGGTTGCTTGTTGGAGTTTTGCGTCCTGGCAACAGCTAAGGTCATATCAGGATGGCTACCAACTTGTGACAGTGCACACTCATGGTGATTTTTTTAGTGCTGTCCCACTGGGAAATCAGGCCGCCATCACCATGAACCAATATCCCGACCTAACCAGTCCTTGCTCTACCCTAATAATGCCAAGTGCCAAGTTAGGAAGCAACAAGTATCAATTTTATAAGTCATCGGTTTGACTCGACCAGGAGCCGAACTCCAGATATCCCGCACGCGAGGCCTACGCTCTATCGATTAGGCCACCGCGCCCGATATGGTGCAAGTGTGTCTCTGTGTGTGCTGAGGGCTCGGTGGGGCTCTATGTGTTGGAGGAGGGGGCGGGGGCGGGGGTGGGGGTGCGATCGGAGGGGGTGGGGGGTGGGGGGTGGGGGGGGGGAGGTGCAGGCTGTAACACTTCTATACTGAAACATGTGAAAATTGCCGTTCCCATTGGTCAGCCTTGGGGTTTGAATTCCCGGCATCCTATTGGCTGCGAAATTGAAGCTGCGTTGCAGTTGACCTCTGTGACCTCACGCCACGTGCATGCCCTCCAGGGGGCGACACTAGCTACACTTTGGCGCGGCCAGACGCTGTGACTCCCCGGGGCTATAATATTGAAATAGGGCGGCGCCCGGAAATAGACACTGCAACTGTAGTGCAGGGCGGGTTCGAATCCAAACAGCTCCCTGCATTTTAAACCAAGTGATACACTGCACTACGCCTGAGTCCACTTGTGACTACTTGCGACCATCAAAGAACAAAAATGCTTTGGTTGGTGACCAAAAGCAAACAAAAAAGAAGTTTGTATTAATATCTATATGAACCAATCGCCGACTTCTCACAGACTGGGAAGGCTGGTTGACGACCACTGGGGGACCACTTTCGATACAAGAGAGATTGCTGGCGCAGTGCCTGCAACCTTGTGACCAAATTGGTCGCCAGGAGATTGGAGGGGCAGTGAGGACCGATTTGAGACCATTTTGCAATTTCTCGCGAACACCCAGTTTCTGGGTGGTCGAAAAGCATAGTGTACATAGGGTATTTACTATTAGTGATCTGGAACTGGGTCCTTGTTGATAATCGCCTCCAGCAGGTGTCGCTCTTAAGTCGCATGGTTTAAATGCTTGCAGCGTGTCCATGTCCAGAGATCAAAAGGCAATTGTCATTCATGGCATTCGGTATACCTGGCCATGAAATGTCGTCCATATGGTTTCCAGTACACGGTATAACTGGAAAGGAGTAAAGGTATGGGTCAGTGAGCTTTGTAGCCTATATATAGTTAGTATATTTATATACGTGTATAAAATCATCGGTATGAGGTATTTCTTATTATTACTATGATCCGTTATTGTCCATTAACAGACCCAGATTTATTCACTGCGGCACTCATTTGCCTATGGTGGCGTCGCCACCAGCAGTTCTTGGTACTCATTCCTCAGAGTTTGTATAGATCACTTGCTGAAAACACAAGGATATTTTCTTCAAATCAATATGTCTTCTATTGGGATTATGAAACACCATGTAAAAAAACAAATCAGTTTATCCTGAGCAAATGCAGTAGCAGATAGTATGTTGATCATTACAATGGACAAAGTTTTGTCCCATATTGGTTAGCACCTTTTGAGACCGTCTCATATATATGTGTCATGGGGGTGATGAAAATGGGAAATACTGCGCCTAGAGTGGGACTCGAACCCACATCTCTTTGCATTCCGGGCCAGTGTGCTAACCATTACACCACCTAGGCTCCCTGATATCAACACACTCCCCACGCCTACCTGTCTATGTGGTTACTTGCCTGAGAGGTCAGTGCAGACCACTACATATGTATAAATATATATATATATACATATATATATAGAGAGAGAGAGAGTGAGATCCTGGGATTATTCGTTCATATATATACGCATATATACATTTATTCTGATGCTAAAGGAGAATACAGCTATTACAATATTGCTGCTTTCCCCCCCCCCCCCCCCCCGCACCCGGACGTGACTTCTGCGCATGCGCGGATTTTAAGAGCGTCAAAACACCCATGGCCTCACCGGCTACAAGCTCAGATGTAACTATCACTGGTGGCCAGCAGTGTTAGGGACCGATTAGGCCGAAATCTATTGAATGCGATCATATTTAACAGAATTACATACTCAAATAATGAAATTTAATTAAATTAACCTTAAATTCCAAGCGATATTAACGTAGCAGCTAATCGGCGTCGAATCGCCGAGTGTAAACAAAACAAATAGCAGTGCTCGCCGGCGACATGCTGCAGTTTGCACGGCCTCCGAAAATCCGCGCATGCGCAGAAGCCACGGCAGGGCGCTGAAACTGACCGGGCGCTGAAACCGCCACACCGGCGCGCTGACCACAAGCCACCCATTTGCTGGGCGTGTCCGCCTGGCTTCCCCTGTGGCTTCCGCCCCCCCCCCCCTCACCCTCACCCCCAATAAGACGTTATTAAGTGCGCGCGTCGCGGCGTGAGGCAGGTGGAAGCGGGACCGTAATTGTGCCAACACTTCCCGCCCCATAACTGTCACTCCGTCAGGTGGCGCGCCGTTAGTTACCTCCACGTCCACGAGGAGCGCCACCCCCCACCACCTCCACCCACCACCTCCACCCACCACCTCCACCCACCACCACCACCCACCACCACCACCCACCCACACCCTCCCTCCGCCGGCTCTACCCAGACTGGGGCCACCACAACGCCCAGTCAAGACAATATTTCACCACCACATGCTCTCCGGGCCAGACGGGATGGCCGAATGAGTTGAGCATCCGTCTCCCATTTTGGTAGATTGTGGGATTCATTCCCACTAGTCGAGTCAAACCAATGACTTAACAATTTACACTTTTTGCTTCCTAGCCAGGCACTCGGCATTATTAGGATAGGGCAAAGACTTGTTGGCTCAGTGTCAGGATAATGAGACTGAGTGGGACATCAGGTCATGATGTCGGCAGCCTGGTTTCTCAGTGGGGCAGCACTATGAAGTCAGCATGATTTGACCTGCGCACGAGGTTACGAGGCTGCCAGAAAAGGCACATCGTCCCGTTTGCGAAATCTCTCATTTAAAAAAAGGAAGTTCTCAGAAGTACCTTGACTTATATTTATAAATATTTATAACCACATAGTATTCCCGACCAGTGGGCATATGTTTGAGGAAAGAATTATAGGGTAAACAATTGACCCCAGCTTATGTGGCGGCTCACCTACTACTACTCAGTACTACAGTAATACTAATAGGCAAGGTTTTGTTTGCGGTAACTGTAAGATATTTTAAGTATTGTGATATTGAGGGAGCGGAGGAGGCGTCATTAGCATATGATTAATTTACTAATACAAGGTTAGAATGATTGCTGCTCAATCAAATATCTAACCATGCTGCTCCACTCCCAACGGTCGGTATGCGTGTAGCGGCGTTTGTGACGGGGTGGGGGTTACGGGGGTACTTTGGTAGTGCGGTGGTGATAATGTGTGGTGGGGGGGGGGGCGTATGAGGGGGGCCGGAATTGCAGAGGAGTGGAGTGATTTAGATTTTAACTTTCCTACCTGCCCTTCTCCAGTCTCCCACATCCTCCTCGTCACCCCCTACCGCCACCGCCACCCCCACTCTCCTTGCTATTACTCCTTGTGGGAGTGGGGACGGGGGACGGGGGGGGGGGGAGTGCCTTTTTTGGGAGTCAGTTATGAATGTGCAAGCGCGTACTGAGAGTGAGACAGCGAGGAGGGAGGGGTTTTGTTTGTTTGTTGTTGTTTTACGTCCTAGCAACATCTAATGTCATATCAGGACGGGTACCGATTTGTGACAGTATGCACTCATGGCGATTTTATAGTGCTGCCCCACAGGGAAATCAGGCCG
This sequence comes from Branchipolynoe longqiensis, assembly GCA_030323885.1. Classification (NCBI taxonomy): domain Eukaryota; kingdom Metazoa; phylum Annelida; class Polychaeta; order Phyllodocida; family Polynoidae; genus Branchipolynoe; species Branchipolynoe longqiensis. The sequence goes on from CM059199.1 coordinate 3,137,383, forward strand.
CCGGCACCTTGACCCAATATCCCACTCAGTCACATTATCCTGACACCAAGGATAGGCCCTTGCCCTATCCTAATAACGCCGAGCACCAGGCTAGGAAGCAACAAGTATCAATTTTTAGGTCATTGGTTTGACTCGACCGAGAACCGAACTCGCGAACTCGCAATCTTCTGCACGCGAGGCCTGTGCTCTACCGATTCGGCCACCACGCCCGGTAGGGAGGGAGGGGAGGAAGGTGGAGGGGTGGAGGATGAGGCGGGAGGGACGGGGAGGAAGGGGGCTGATAATGGGGAGGGCGGGAGGCGGGGAGGGGGGCGGGGGGGCGCTGTGAGGGGGGACGGGGGCGGGAGAAGGAGGAGGGGGGCTGAGACTGGGGACGGGGGGGGGGCTGAGACGGGGACGGGGGGCGGCATGAGGAGGTGAGGGGGGCTGAGGGGGGGACGGGGCTGGATGGACTGGGAGGGGGCCGGGCTGAGAGGGGGGAGGGAGCGGGAGGGACGGGGAGGGGAGGGGGGCTGATATGGGGGACGGGGTCGGGAGGGATGGGGAGGGGAGGGGGCTGAGACGAGGGACGGGGCGGAAGGGACGGGGAGGGGAGGGGGCTGAGACGGGGGACGGGGGCGGGCCGGACGTGGAGGGGAGGAGCTGAGACGGGGGACGGGGGTGGGAGGGACGGGGAGGGGAGGAGCTGAGACAGGGAACGGGGACGGGAGGGGGGAGGGGAGGAGCTGAAACGGTGGACAGGGGTGGGAGGGAGGGACGGGGAGGGGAGGGAGGGAAGGCGGTCGCGGTTCTCCTGTTGAAACAAATTGGGCAGTCGTTGTAGACAATAACAGTAAGTGGATAATCGTCGCTATAACGACCCGCCGGGTCCTTTATGGCCAATGGAGGGGCTGTTAACGTGGGCAGGGTCAGCGGGCAGCCATATATCACGGTCCGCAACGGTAGGTGGGTGGGCGGAACATGGAGCAGCACTAGCGCAATCAGATGCACCACCCTCCCTGAGCAGCAGCACTAGCACTATCAGCAGCACTACACTCCCGAATCAGCAGCACTAGCACAATCAGATGCACTACCCTCCCTAAGTAGCAGGACTAGCACTATCCACTACCCTCCCTAAGTTAGTAAGTACCAGCACTAGCACTATCAGATCAACTACCCTCCCTAAGCAGCAGGACTAGCACTATCCACTACCCTCCCTAAGTTAGTAAGTACCAGCACTAGCACTATCAGATTCACTACCCTCCCTAAGCAGCAGCACTAGCACTCTCAGATGTACTACCCTCCCTAAGTAGCAGCACTAGCACAATCAGATGCACTACCCTCCCTAAGCAGCAGCAATAGCACTATCAGGTACACTACCATCCCTAAGCAGCAGCACTAGCACAATCAGATGCAGTACCCTCCCTAAGCAACAGCACTAGCACAATCAGATGAACTACCCTCCCTAAGCAGCAGCACTAGCACAATCAGATGCACAACCCTCCCTAAGCAACATCACTAGGACAATCAGATGCACTACCCTCCCTAAGCAGCAGCACTAGCACATCCAGATGTACTACCCTCCCTAAGCAGCAGCACTAGCACAATCAGATGCACTACCCTCCCTAAGCAGCATCACTAGCACTATCAGAATCACTATCCTCCCTAAGCAGCAGCACTAGCACAATCAGATGCACTACCATCCCTAAGCAGCATCACTAGCACAATCAGATGCACTACCATCCCTAAGCAGCAGCACTAGCACAATCATATGCACTACCCTCCCTAAGCAGCAGCACTAGCACTATCAGATCCACTACCCTCCCTAAGCAGCAGCACTAACACTATCAGATCCACTACCCTCCTTAAGCAGCAGCACTAGCACAATCAGAGATGCACTACCCTCCCTAAGCAGGAGCACCAGCATCACCAGCTCCCCCCTCCCTAACCATCACCCCTATAATGTAAGTTCCACCACCACCACAACCACCGACTCCCACCACCACCACCACCACCACAACCACAACCACAACCACAACCACAACCACAACAATACACACATCCCCACCCACAGGCAGGGATAGGTTTGGGACCGTCTGGGTGTGGGTATTACGTAGGGGTAAGGTCAAAGCAATACTTGACCCCTGACCGCAGATGTCACGTCTACACTGTTGTTTGTCATATGACAGGGCCGTGATATAACTGACTGCGCGCAGCGTTTGTATTATATATACATATATATATATATATATATATATATATATTTGGGTGTATCCTATAAGAATACGAATAGATATGGTGTGTATAGTGATAGTGATACATAATATACTTCTATATTCATCAGTAGAAATTTCTCCTTCCACATATATGTATATACAATTATATACATATCTATGCCAATTGAGGCGATGTCGTTATATATGTCGGGGGGGGGGGGTGATGAAAATGGGAAATATTGCGCCTCGAGCGGGACTGGAACCCACATCTCTTTGCATTCCTGGCCAATGTGCTAAACATTACACCACCTAGGCTCCCTGATAGCCACTATTACCTGTCTATATGGTGACTTGCCTGAGAGGTCAGTGCAGAATACTACTACTAGTACTACATATGTATATGTATATGTATGAATATATGTGTATATGTGTATTTTTATATTTGCATATTGTAAAACGCTCTAAGTCGACCATTTTGGGACCCAAAATGAAGCGAAGTACATTAAAACCTCTTTAACCGACCACCTGCACAGATCGGCCACTCCCCTATATCGATCGCTTTATTTGGGTCCCTACAATACCATTGTAACCATATTCTAACTCGCTAATCCGACTACCTCCCTAAATGAACCATTTAAAGTCGGCCCCAAGGACGGTGGATTTAGAAGTGGTGGGTTAGAGAGGTTTTACTGTGTGTATATATATATATATATATATATATATATATGTATATATAAATAATATATATACATGAATATACACATGACATCATGGGGAATGGAAATCTGCTCCTGCCAGCAGACATGTGAACGGTCACTCTGTTGGATCTCATCCATCACATGACTGGCTCCTCTGGCTGTTGTGTTGTCCGATGTGGGGGCGGAGGGTGGTGGTAGGGAGGGGTCGTGTGGGGAGGGGGGTGCCTGTGTGTGTGTGCGTGGGGGGGGGGGGGGGATGAGAACACCCAGACCCACATCTGGATGTGGGACAGCGCCAGAAATGTAGCCATATTTCATGGTCGCATTGTCATGGCGCCATTTCTCTGTAGAGGGGCCTCTAGGGGGGGTGGGGTGGGGGCTGGGTACAAGGGTGGCGGGGTGGAGGGGAGATGTGGGGGGTGGTAAACAATCGAGAGGCGCTGTCCCCACGGGACGCACACTGGGCTGAGTGGATGAGGGAGGTGGGAATGGGGTGGGGGGGGGGGAGGGGGGAGGATGGCACTGCAGGGTGATGCATACAATCAAATTAATACCAGCGGGTGCGAGGGAGAGGGGGAACTGCCGGCGATACCCATCGCCTGGTGCCGGGGTAATGAACTTTGCGTTGGGGGTTGTGAGGTTTGAGGGGGCGGGGTGCGTGTGTGTGTGTGGTGGGGGTGGGTGAGGGGTGCGGGCCTAGGGTGGCCGGTAGACCAACGCAGCAGACCGGCCACAGCGCCACTGCGCTACCGGCAACTGGGGCGCCGCGCGGCCGGGGTTGGCCGGCGGGTCGCCGGGACCCTTATCGGACCGGTCCCCGGGTGACGAGTGATTCGGCCCCGGGGACCCCGGGTCGCTGCCCCCGCCCGCCCGCCCGCCTCACCCGGCCGCCCTGCCGCCACCGCCCCGTCCCCTCTGCCCGGGGTGGCCGGGGCCCGGGGACCGAGGGTAAGGGGCCGGGCCGGGGCATGCAGTCAGCCAACTCAGTCAGGACAGCAGGGAAGGCAGTTAGTTGACTACCGGCCGATCAGATAGGCTGGGGTTATATAGATTTATATTGCACCAATAGCAAAGTCACAATGGTGTATTGTTGTGTTCTTAGTATGCCTAATTTGTCCACATATTTAATCAAATTAATCTGGTGAATATATATATATACGGCTGGAATTTCTGGAAAATATTATTGATATGGGGATGTATATATTGTACCAACAAGACTAGACAGTCATATAATGGTTTGTCCTTTGCTTCCCCCCTCCCCAATATAGTGACAATTTACACAGTCAACACAGTCAAATATGGGTGTATGTTGTCAGGTGTTTTGTTTTACAATTAGGCAATATGACGATATGATTCTATGCACGTGAGATGCTTACAGATATATATTTTATCTTGGTACTACGCCTCTGGTTACTCGTAGCCCAGGGAGAAGGAAGCACATCCGGGTCCAGCAATTAGTATAATCTACTCACAATGGGAGGATGTTTGTTGACTAGCTCCGGCAGTTTTCTACATAACTACTAAACCAAACAGGTTAGTATCATTTTTGAAAGGATATATTGGGTTAGTTCATATTAGCATTCACATACATCAAGTTTAAAAAACTTTAAATTGAATATTACCTGATGTACAGATGTGTCGTAACATCGTTAGAACAATACAGCCATTGTTCTTTGTAATGCCGCCTTTTGCAGAACGGAGAGATGTTTGGCAGGAGCCATTTACATCATTAGGATTTATTCCTGGGTTTCGTTAAGATTCCCCAATATTGTTTAGGCGTACCTCCGAGTCCCGTAATATTCTATACTATATAAATACATCCAGGGACATATCTGTTTCTAGGTGAAAATTTCAATCGCTGATTTGTTGTAACAAACTAACAATGTCTTTTGCATAAGTCTGAAATTTAATTTAATGTAGAGATGGTGCTTCGCTGTAACTTGTAAGATGACGCCTTGTGGACACCATAGTGAGTGATCTTACTACACGTTTGTCATTAAAGCTGCATAGTCCGATGAAAACATCAAATTTTCAAAACCAAAACAATTATCTAGATTTGATTCTACATATCTACATTAGATACTGATGTAGTTATTAAACATTTACCGGCACATAGAAGGGAATACTGAGTCAATTAATATAACCTGTTACTGCAGAAACCTATGGTGATTGATTTTGCCAAGCTTGCCAAAATCAATTTAGCATGTTTCCATATAAAATATCTCAAAAGTTTGCGATTAAAAATAAAAGTTACTTCAAACTAAAGTAAGGTAGAAGATAATGAAGAACCTAATATGTTTATCTCAGAAAATGGCAGAAATTCAAAACCATCGGACGACGCAACTTTAAATCAAATTCAACTTAACTCAGCTGGAATCGAGTTAACAATTTTATATTGTCATCGAAAAGACAGCAAAATGTGGGTGTAAGTTGTCTTTTAGTTTTTTTCTGCCAATAAAGTTCTGTCACTGTCCAGGTGGCGGCGGCCTGGTCTCCGAGTGGGGCAGTACTATCAAATAAACATGAGTTTGCACTGTCACAAGTTGGTCCATGTCCTGACATGACCTTAGATGTTGCCAGGACGTAAAACCCCAACAACCAACCAACCATACACCGATCAACATCAAACTCTGCACTGTACAGTGTCAGGTCTCAATATAACCAAGAATGCGCGCGCATCTGAGCAGTCAAGAATGAGGCAAGGTGGGTGTGGGTGAGTGTGTGTGTGGGGAGGGGGGGGGGACGCTGTGGCGAGGGGGCGGGAGCCAACCGAGCAGATGTGGAGACAGCCATCCCTCCCTCGATCACCAAACTGACCCGCCGCCGCTCCTCGAGCCACCACCAAACTGTGGGAATGTGCCACACAGAAGGAACAAGTATGGAACCCTTATTCAATAAGCTGGCTCTGGTAAACCCTGGTCAGAACTAACATCCCCCATCCAGTTGGCCTTCCTGCATCTACCCAAGTTGCCGTCAACTGCTTCAAGACTGGCTACCCCAGTTGGATTGATGTCCCCAACCTCCATCGCTGTCCCTGCAGCACTAACATCTTCAATGTGGCCCACAGACTCGCCTCATGTGGCACCGTCAACAGATCTGCCATCAGTGACTTCATGGCAACTCAGCGACAAGAGGGCCGCTCCGTCCATCCTCTCCAGGATTTCCAAGTCATCCTGGAATGTACTTGCTCGCTTCTACCACCAGAACACAGATATCATGAATGTTGTTGGTCACCCAGACCCTGACACCGAGGACTAGCAGGCCCCACCTCGTCCCCATACCTGACTTGACACCACTACCAACTAACCACTAATTTTCACTAACAACTAACAGGTAACCCCACCCACTGCCTAACTAATTCCATCCTCACTTCACTTCTTCCTCTGGAGGGACTGAAGTTTGGATCCTGGTTGAGTCAAACCAATGACTTATAAAATAGGTACCTGTTGCTGCTTGGCATCATGAGGTCAGGAGAGGGACTGGGTGCACAGTGTTAGGATAATGTGACTGTGTGGGACATCAGGTCTGATTTCCCAGTGGGGCAGCACTATAGAGTCACCATGAGCATGCGCTGTCATAAGCGGGGCACGTCCTGGTATGGACTGGGGTGTAAAACTACACCAACCATCCAGCCTCCTACGGCCCTCTCAGAGGACTCTTAGGCTGCCTTTTTCCTTCCTCCCCTCCCCCCACTTCTCTGACCACTACCCATCGGAAGCCAACTCCCGACCACATGGGACTCCTTTCAGAGGTGCCCATACAGTGCTGCAGATTTGCAGCCTTCAGCGCACCAATGCGACTGAAAACTCCCCAAAAAACAAACAGTATTGCCTGGATCCGGTGGTGCCTTTCCTAAATCCATATTCCCCTACACACCCCACTTCGGGACGCGGCATTTAGACACTGACGAAGTCATTAGGCGCCGACGGACCCCCCGCCGAGCCTACTTAGGCGGCAGGGGTAGTCGGCGGGGCCTACGACACCCTGCGTCGTGCCAATTACTGCGGTCAGCCATACTAACACGCTCAGGGCTGGATGACGCAGGGCCGGCATCGGCATATTGCCACTTTACACATGAGTTGAATATTAAAATTACAATCCGGTGGTTTTTAGCTTCTATGATTTTATTCAAATGTAAATTTGCATAGTCCGATGAAAACATCAAATTTTCAAAACCAATACACATTGTATAGATTTGATTCTACATATTTAAGTAAGCATTTGTTGTTGCATTGAAGGTAATACCAAAGACCCTATAATACTAAGACGGCTCACTCCCTATCTCTCCCATGGTAATGTGAATTTCGCAGTGCCACCTTGTGGTGGGTTTGATCAGCCGGCTGCTGGTTGGTGTTTCACATGTAAACACATAAAACGATATTATACGAGACATGTAAGTATGAATACACATCAATATGAAATTGCTATGACAAACACACATCATCATCAGCATCATCATCATCTCCATCATCACACATCTTTCACATTCATATATACATTTATATATATAATATAGCATCTGTTTAACCAAGAGAACAGCCAGCGCACCAAGTGGTGGGTTTGATCATTTTGATTATACAGTACAGCCGGAGTGAGCCGTCTTAATATTATAGGGTCTTTGGTAGTACTGAGTTAATTTGATAGAAGTTGTTACTGCACAACCCTATGGTGTCAGTGTTGGCGTGCTTGTCAAGATTAATTGTCCATGTTTGCGTTTCACATAAAAAGTAGATTATAACAATCAATTTAATAGATGTAATGGACGAGGCTATTTGAACAGCAGCGCTGCTCTGCAAATTAGCACAAGGATGGTTATTATTCGCAGAGCTGCTAGCTTTGTCTTAAATATATTCATTATATTATTATATCGCATGCATTGCATCCATGTTTATGCCAAAGTGTTCTGTATTTCTATTAATTTAGAATAAAATCGAATTTTTGCAGTGCAAACTCTAGAGGGTTCATTGTATAAAACAAACTTTCCCTTTTCAGAGTGGCCACTAGAATGCCGGAGTTTGTCTCGTGTATTGTCACTTTCACCGACATGAATTCTATACACCCACACACACACAAACATGTATACATGCACGCGCACAACGCACGCTCCATTCAGAAAAAAAACGACAAGTTCTTTATCCAGAGAGTGCATCGTCCATTCAGAGCAAGTGCACACAGAGTGAATGCTGTACACACTCCTCACTAGTGTCAGCATCCGCTAGGGGGAACACTTAGGTTAGAGTTAGTGGGGGGTGGTGTATTGACACTCGGTACATCGGAAATTGTGACTTCATTATCATAGCAGATTCTAACCCATACTTGGCAAATGTTTATCTATAACCGTATTTTTTTTTTATCATTAGTTGATCATGCCTCTCAAGATATTATATTTTAAAGACAATTTAAAAAATGAAATAACTTTTATTATAAATCCTTAATTTTAGAGACATTTGAAGTGAAGATATGCAGGATTAATATTGGCATGCAGGCTAACATTCGAACGCCATAGGTGCACATACCACAGCCTTTGATGAACCAGTTGTGGACCACTGGTTGGAACGGAAAATAGCCCAAACTGCAAATGTGTCCACTGAGCAGGATCGATTGCATGACCCGCACCTTCAGAGGTGAAAACTCTACCGTCTGAGCTAAGTCCCGCTCCCCCCTGATCCCATGATCCGGTTTGTTTGTTGGTGTTTCACGTCCTAGCAACATCTACTTTTTTGTTTCTTTATTGGTTTACTTCCTAGCAACATCTAAAATAATAACAGAATGGGTACCGACTTGTAACAGTGTGCAACTCATTGTGACATTATAGTGCTGCCCCACTCGGAGGCCAGGCTTCTGGCACCATGACCTGATATCTAACTCAGTCACATTATCCTGACACTGAGCAAAACCATTGCTTGCCCTGCCCATGCTGCACGCACCATGGTCCAATATCCCACACAGTCACATTATCCCAACAGTCCGCTAACAAGTCGTCGCCCTATCCTATCCTATCCTATTAATGCCAAGCGCCAGGCTAGGTAACGACAATTATCAATTTGATAAATAATCAGTTTGACTCGGCTGGGAATTCAAACCCCCAACCTTCCGCGTGGGAAGCCTGCGTTCTACCAATTCGGCCACAGCGTCCGGTCCCGATCCGGTGATCCGCAGATTTGAAGAGACTCTGTCGAGGTAATCAGAGTGGGCAGTTCCAGATCAGAGCTGATTTCATTACACCCAACCAGACACCCCCCCCCCCCCGCTCTCCCACCCACTCACCCAGACGACGCGCATACACACTGCGCAGCCACACTGCGCACCCACACTGCGCACCGTGCGCGCGCAAGCACCGATGCTGGCCGCGCCTGCGCAGTGTCATCGTGACGGGAGCAGCGTCTGCGTCATGTGTGCGCATGCGCTGCTGTTGCCATGTGAACTGTAAGGGAGAGCTTATGTGTGTGTGTGTGGGGGGGGGGGGGTACGTGTGTGTGTGTGGGGGGGGGGGGTAATCTATGCGTGAGGGTTTGATTTTGAGTGTGAGGGTTTTCTGGGACTACCGGTGGGTGGTTGGGGCGGTGTGTGACGGTGGGCGTGACGGTGTCTGTGTGTGTCGGTTTGTGTGACGGTTTGTGTGCCGATGTGTGTGCCGGTGTGTGATGGTGTATGTGTGTGGTGGTGTCTGACGCTGTGTGTGACAGTGTGGGTGACGGCGTGTGACGGTGTCTGTGTGTGTCGGTTTGTGTGACGGTGTGTGTGCCGGTGTGTGTGACGGTGTGTGATAGTGTATGTGTGTGGTGGTGTGTGACGCTGTGTGTGACAGTGTGGTTGATGGCGTGTGACGGTGTCTGTGTGTCTCGGTTTGTGTGACGGTGTGTGTGCCGGTGTGTGTGACGGTGTATAACGGTGTGTGTGATGGTGTATGTGTGTGTGATGGTGTCTGTCTGTGTGACGGTTTCTCTGTGTGTGACGGTGTGTGTCACAGTAAGGATGACGGTGTGTGACAGTTCGTATGATGGTGTATGACTGATGGTTTGTGTTACGGTGTGTGTGGCTAATAGTGTGTGACAGTTTGTATGATGGTGTAATACTGATGGTTTGTGTTACGGCGTGTGTGGCGGTGTGTGGCTAATGGTGTGTGACAGTTTGTATGATGGTGTATGACTGATGGTTTGTGTTACGGTGTGTGTGGTGGTGTGTGGCTAATGGTGTGTGACAGTTTGTATGATGGTGTAAGACTGATGGTTTGTGTTACGGTGTGTGTGGCGGTGTGTGGCTAATGATGTGGGGCAGTTTGTATGATGGTGTATGACTGATGGTTTGTGTTATGGTGTGTGTGGCGGTGTGTGGCTAATGGCGTGTGACAGTTTGTTTGATGGTGTATGACCGATGGTGTGTGAGATGCTTTGCGTGGTGGTGTGTGACAGACGATCTGTGACTGGCGGTGTGTGTGTGGCGGTGTGTGATAGTTTGAGTGACGATCAGTGAGGGGCGGGGTATGTAGATTATGACCTTTGTATGGTTGGGGAGGGCAAAGACTAAAGTACAATGAAAGCATCAACATGTCAATTGAGCTTTGATATTGTGTGGAAGGTCGGGAATTCGAGTCCCAACCGATTCAAGCGAATGACTTATCGAATTGATAATTGTCGCTACCGAGCATGGTGTCAGCTACCGAGCTGGAATATCAGAGCATGGTGCCAGCAGCCTGGTCTCCCAGTGGGGCAGCACTATATAGTTGCCATGAGTGTGCATTGTCACAAGTCGGTACAAATCCTGAGATGGCCGTAGAAGTGGCTACGATGTAAAACGACAACAAACAAATAAAATCCATGCATACATATACACCTACATGCATACATACATACTTATATACCTATGTACCTACATGCATACATACATACATACATCCATGCATACATATACATACATACATGTATACATACATACATACATATATGCATACAAACATACAAACATGCAGACATACATGCATACATACATTCATGCATACATACATACATTCATGCATACATACATGCGTACATGTATACATGCATACACACATATATGCATACAAACATATGTGCATACATGCATACATACATATAAATACATGTATGCATACATGCATACATATATGCATAAACACATACATAAATGCATACATATATGCATCCATACACACATACATACATACATGCATACTTACAAACACTCACACACATGCACACACACTGATATGTCGATAAGACTAAGAGGCAACAAAGTGCATTTATACATACATACATACAAACACTCACACACATGCACACACAATGACATGTCGATAAGACTAAGAGGCAACAAAATGCATTTATAACATGCATACATGCATACATACAAACATACATACATGGATACATACATACATACATACATACACACATACATACATACATACATACATACATACATACATACATACATACATACATACATACACACACATACAGTGACGGCAACAAACTGTATATATAACAAATAAATTAACAACCTGACACACTTTTATAGCTGCACCGTGAAACCACAGTCACCACGCACACATTCGCCTTCTTATGTTCAACACCGCTTTAACATCACTCAACTACACCTGCGACACCCATTAGGTGGGGGAGGGTGGGGGGAGGGGGCGGGGGGGGAGGGTCACACCCACCCCGTTCAGAACTCACACACACGCGGTTGCACGGCTCGGGCCGACACATAATGCGCGGGGCTTGTGACTAATGGACAGGACTCACTCCTGCCTCGCCCCCCCCCCCCCTACACATCGCCCCCCCATTCCCATACCCCACCCCTCGCTCCTAGCCCCCCGCTCGCCGGATACCCCCAACACCCAGCTTCGTGATATCCGCCCCGCTCCTCTCTCCCTGCTTCCCCCCTCCCCTCTGACTCCTCCTTTCTCACTCCTCCCACTCCCAGCATCCTTCTCCCCGCCCCTCACTTCTCACTCCTCCCTACTGCCCGCCGCCCTCCCCTTTCACTCCTCTGTCCCCGCTCTCACTCCTCCCTTTCCCCCCGCCTCCCTCCCCCCTCCTCCCTCCCCTCTCACTCCTCCCCACTTCTAACTCCTCCTCCCGTTCCTCGCCCCTCCCCACGCCTCCCCCCCCTCCCCCTCTCACTCCCCCCTCCTTCTCACTCCTCCCGTTCCTCCTCGCCCCCCCTCTCCCCGCCCTCCCCTCCCCTCTCCCTCTCACATCTCCTCCCCCCCTCTCACTCCGTCCGTCCTCGCCCCCCTCGCCCCTCTCACCTCCCCTCCCCCTCCACTCCTCCCGCTCCCAGCATCCTTCTCCCCCTCCCCTCACTTTCTCACTCCACCCCACTGCCCGCCTCCCTCCCCTCTCACCCCCCCCCCCCACTTCTAACTCCTCCCGTTCCTACACCCTCTCCCACGCCTCCCCCTCCCCCCCTCTCACTCCCCCTCCCTCTCAGTCCTCCCGTTCCTCGCCCCCCGCCCCAACCCCTCTCACTCCCCCCTCCCTTCTCAGTCCTCCCATTCCCCGCCCCCTCTCACCGCCTCCCGCCTCACTCCTCCCATGCCTCCCTCCCCCCTCCCTGCCTCCCACTCCCCGCTTTTCCATCCCTATACCCCTCTCCTCTGCTCCCACTCCACCTCCCCCCCCCTCCCCCTGCACCACCCCGCTCCCTTTCCCCAGCTCACCGATCCCCGATCCCCGCTCTCACCCAACTCCACCCGCCACCCCACCCCCCACCCATGCCCCCGCCCCCACCATCTCCCCGGGTGGGTTTATTGATCTAAATCTGGAAAGCATTACGTTAATGGACCGGTCCGACTCCGTCTCTAAGAGATCGCCAAACGGGGGACGGGCGCATTACGCTCACGTAGGGGTGGGTGTGGGGAGGGGGGGGGAGTCGGCCTTTGCCGGTGGGAGCGTGGCGGTGGTTGTGAAGGTTGTGGTGGTAGTGATGGTTGTCCTTGTTGTTATACATATAGTTATGGTGGTGGCGGTGGTAATGTTTGTTGAGGTGCTTGGTGGTGATGGTATTGGTGGTGATGGTGATGGTATTGGTTGTAGTGGCGGTTTAAAAACATATTTATACTGATGGTTATTTTGCTGGTGATGGTGCTTCTTGTTGTAGTGATTTGATGGTTATAGCGGTGGTGGTGGTGGTGGGAATAGTAGTGGCTGTGGGGGTGGTAATGCTTGTTAATGTGTTTGGTGGTGATGGTTCTTGTTGTTGTAGTGATTTGCTGGCCATGGTGGTGGTGGTGGTGGTGGGAGTAGCTGTGGCTGTGGGGGTGGTGATGCTTGTTAAGGTGTTTGGTGGTGATGGTGCTTCTTGTTGTAGTGATTTGATGGTTATGGCGGTGGTGGTGGTGGTGGGAGTAGCGGTTGTTTGGATGGTGATGCTTGTTAAGGTGTTTGGTGGTGATGGTTCTTCTTGTTGTAGTGATTTGATGGTTATGGTGGTTATGGTGGTGGTGGTGGTGGTGGTGGCGGTGGTGGTGGTGGCGGTGGAGGTGGGAGTAGCAGTGGCTGTTTGGATGGTGATGCTTGTTAAGGTGTTTGCTGGTGATTGTGCTTCTTGTTGTAGTGATTTGATGGTTATGGTGGTGGTGGTGGTTATGGCGGTGGTGGTGGTGGTGGCTGGAGTAGCGGTGGCTGTTTGGAATTGTGATGCTTGTTACGGTGTTTGCTGGTGATTGTGCTTCTTGTTGTAGTGATTTGATGGTTATGGTGGTGGTGGTTATGGCGGTGGTGGTGGTGGTGGTGCTGGTGGGAGTAGCGGTGGCTGTTTGGATGGCGATGCTTGTTAAGGTGTTTGGTGGTGATGGTGCTTCTTGTAGTGATTTGATGGTTATGGCGGTGGTGGTGGTGGTGGGAGTAGCGGTGGCTGTGGGGGTGGTGATGCTTGTTCAGGTGTGTGGTGGTGATGGTTCTTCTTGTTGTAGTGATTTGATGGTTATGGCGGTGGTGGTGGTGGTGGGAGTAGCGGTGGCTGTAGGGGTGGTGATGCTAGTTAAGGTGTTTGGTGGTGATGGTTCTTGTTGGTGTAGTGATTTGATGGTTATGGCGGTGGTGGTGGTGGTGGTGGGAGTAGCGGTTGTTTGGATGGTGATGCTTCTTAAGGTGTTTGGTGGTGATGGTTCTTGTTGTTGTAGTGATTTGTATGGTGGTGATGGTGGTGGTGGTGGTGGTGGTGGCAGTGGCGGTGGGAGTAGCGGTGGCTGCGGGGTGTAATGATTGTTAACGTGTTTGCTGGTGATGGTAGTAATGGTTGTGGTGGCGTTGCTTGTTGGGATGGTGTTGATGGCTGTGAATTTGCTAAAGTACTTTTTATCGGGGTTGTGGCATTGCTGGTGGTAGTGGCATTGCTGTTGGTGGTGGCATTAAAGAAGTGGCATTGCTGGTGGTAGTGGCATTGCTGGTGGTGGTGACAGAAGTGGCACTGCTGGTAGTAGTGGTATTGCTGGTGGTAGTGGCATTATGGTAGCGGCATTTCTGGGGGGGTGGTGTTGCTAGTATTGGTGACATTAAAGAAGTGGCATTGCTGGTGGTGGTGGCATTGTTAGTATTGGTGGCATTAAAGAAGTGGCATTGCTGGTGGGTGTGGCATTATGGTAGTGGTGTTGCTTGTGGTGGTGGCATTGTTAGTATTGGTGGTATTAAAGAGGTGGCATTACTGGTAGTAGTAGCATTACATTAGTGGTATTGCTGGTGGTAGTGGCATTGCTGGTGGTGGTGGCATTGTTAGTATTGGTGGCATTAAAGAAGTGGCATTGCTGGTGGTAGTGGCATGGTGGTAGTGGCATTGCTGGTGGTGGTGGCATTGTTAGTATTGGTGGCATTAAAGAAGTGGCATTGCTGGTGGTGGTGGCATTGTTACTATTGGTAGCATTAAAGAAGTGGCATTGCTGTTAGTAGTGGCATTATGGTAGTGGCATTGCTGGTGGTGGTGGCATTGTTAGTATTGGTGGCATTAAAGAAGTGGCATTGCTGATGGTAGTGGCATGATGGTAGTGGTGTTGCTGGTGGTGGTGGCATTGTTAGTATTGGTGGCATTATGGTAGTGGCATTGCTGGTGGTGGTGGCATTGTTAGTATTGGTGGCATTAAAGAAGTGGCATTGCTGGTGGTAATGGCATGATGGTAGTGGTGTTGCTGGTGGTGGTGGCATAACTGGTAATAGTGACTTCGCTGGTGGTGATGCTATTGTTGGTTTTGCTGGTGGTAGTGGTGTTACTGGTGTTAGTGATGGTGTTTGTGGTAGTGGTGTTACTGGTGTCAGTGATGGTGTTTGTGGTAGTGGTGTTACTGGTGTTAGTGATCGTGTTTCTGCTAGTGGTGTTACTGGTGTCAGTGATGGTGTGTGTGGTAGTGGTGTTACTGGTGTTAGTGATGGTGTTTGTGGTAGGGGTGTTCCTGGTGTCAGTGATGGTGTTTGTGGTAGTGGTGTTACTGGTGTTAGTGATGGTGTTTGTGGTAGTGGTGTTACTGGTGTCAGTGATGGTGTTTGTGGTAGTGGTGTTACTGGTGTCAGTTATGGTGTTTGTGGTAGTCGTGTTACTGGTGTTAGTGATGGTGTGTGTGGTAGTGGTGTTACTGGTGTTAGTGATGGTGTTTGTGGTAGTGGTGTTACTGGTGTTAGTGATGGTGTTTGTGGTAGGGGTGTTACTGTTGTCAGTGATGGTGTGTGTGGTAGTGGTGTTACTGGTGTCAGTGATGCTGTGTGTGGTAGTGGTGTTACTGGTGTCAGTGATGGTGTGTGTGGTAGTGGTGTTACTGGTGTTAGTGATGGTGTTTGTGGTAGGGGTGTTACTGGTGTTAGTGATGGTGTTTGTGGTAGTGGTGTTACTGGTGTTAGTGATGGTGTGTGTAGTAGTGGTGTTACTGGTGTCAGTGATCGTGTGTGTGGTAGTGGTGTTACTGGTGTTAGTGATGGTGTTTGTGGTAGGGGTGTTACTGGTGTCAGTGATGGTGTTTGTGGTAGTGGTGTTACTGGTGTCAGTGATGGTGTGTGTGGTAGTGGTTTTACTGGTGTCAGTGATGGTGTGTGTGGTAGTGGTGTTACTGGTGTCAGTGATGGTGTGTGTGGTAGTGGTGTTACTGGTGTTAGTGATGGTGTTTGTGGTAGTGGTGTTACTGGTGTTAGTGATGGTGTTTGTGCTAGTGGTGTTGCTGGTGTTAGTGATGGTGTTTGTGGTAATGGTGTTACTGGTGTTAGTGATGGTGTTTGTGCTAGTGGTGTTGCTGGTGTTAGTGATGGTGTGTGTGGTACTGGTGTTACTGGTGTTAGTGATGGTGTTTGTGGTAGTGGTGTTACTGGTGTTAGTGATGGTGTTTGTGGTAGTGGTGTTACTGGTGTTAGTGATGGTGTGTGTGGTAGTGGTGTTACTGGTGTTAGTGATGGTGTTTGTGGTAGTGGTGTTAGTGATGGTGTTTGTGGTAGTGGTGTTACTGGTGTCAGTGATGGTGTTTGTGGTAGTGGTGTTACTGGTGTTAGTGATGGTGTTTGTGCTTGTGGTGTTGCTGGTGTTAGTGATGGTGTTTGTGGTAGTGGTGTTACTGGTGTTAGTGATGGTGTGTGTGGTAATGGTGTTACTGGTGTTAGTGATGGTCGTTGTGGTAGTGGTGTTAGTGATGGTGTTTGTGGTAGTGGTGTTACTGGTGTCAGTGATGGTGTTTGTGGTAGTGGTGTTAGTGATGGTGTTTGTGGTAGTGGTCTTACTGGTGTTAGTGATGGTGTTTGTGGTAGTGGTGTTACTGGTGTTAGTGACGTTCTTTGTGGTAGTGGTGTTGCCGGTGGTGGAGTAGGTGGTGGTAGTAGTGATGCTGGTGATAGTGACATTATTGGTAGTAGTAATGGTGCTGGTACAGTAGTAGTATTGGTGTTGCTGGTGGTAGTTGTGTTGCTGGTGCTGGTGTTGCTGGTGGTAGTGGTGTTGCTGGTGGTAGTTGTGTTGCTGGTGCTGGTGTTGCTGCTGGTAGTGGTGTTGCTGGTGGTAGTTGTGTTGCTGGTGCTGGTGTTGCTGCTGGTAGTAGTTGTGTTGCTAGTGCTACTAGTGTTGCTGGTGCTAGTGTGGCATTGCTGGTACTAGTAGTGTTGCTGGTGGTAGTGGTATTACGGTAGTGGGATTATGGGTGGTGGTTTTGCCAGTGGTGGTGTTGCTGGTGCAAGTAGTGTTGTGGGTGGTAGTGGTGTTGCTGGTACTAGTAGTGTTGTGGGTGGTAGTGCTGTTGCTGGTGCTGGTGTTGCTGGTAGTAGTGCTATTACGGTAGTGGCATTGTGGGTGGTAGTGCAATTGCTGGTGGTTGTGTTGCCGGTGGTGGTGTTGCTGGTGCTAGTGATGGTGTGGGTGGTAGTAGTGTTGCTGGTGGTAGTGTTATTACGGTAGTGGCGTTGTGGGTGGTAGTGTGATTGCTGGTGGTGCTGTTGCCCGTGTTGGTGTTGCTGGTACTAGTGGTGTTGTGGGTGGTAGTGGTGTTGCTGGTGCTAGTAGTGTTGTGGGTGGTAGTTGTGTTGCTGGTGCTAGTGGTGTTGCAGTTGGTAGTGGTGTTGCTGGTACTAGTAGTGTTGCTGGTGATAGTGTTATCACGGTAGTGGGATTGTGGGTGGTAGTGCGATTGCTGGTGGTTGTGTTGCCGGTGGTGGTGTTGCTGGTGATAGTAGTGTTGTGGGTGGTGGTGGTGTTGCTGGTGCTATTAGTGTTGTGGGTGGTAGTGGTGTTGCTGGTACTAGTAGTGTTGTGGGTGGTAGTGGTGTTGCTGGTACTAGTAGTGTTGCTTGTGGTAGTGTTATTACGGTAGTGGCATGGAGGGTGGTAGTGTGATTGCTGGTGGTTGTGTTGCCGGTGGTGGTGTTGCTGGTGTAAGTAGTGTTGTGGGTGGGAGTGGTGTTGCTGGTGCTAGTAGTGTTGTGGGTGGTAGTGGCGTTGCTGGTACTAGTAGTGTTGCTGGTGGTACTGACGTTGCTGGTGCTGATTGCGTGGGGAGGGGGTGTATTCTGATACTGTTTGTGTAGGGGAGAAGCATGTGAACACGACATGTGTGCATCACACGAGGGAGCCTCGGATTGTTGGTGTGAGTCGGCTGCGGATAAGGGTATGAGGTTGGGTGTGGGTGTGGGTGTGGGCGTGGGTGTGGGTGTGGTTGGAAGGGTTCAGGCGGTAGTACCCTGGTGGTGGAGAGTGTAGTAGGTAGGTATGACAATGGTGGATCTGACAGCAGCAGTGAAGTAATGCATGTTTATCTGTGTCGGGGCGGGGGGGGGGGGGGGGGGGGGGGGGGGGGGGGGGAGGGACAGCGGAGACGGCAGTAGCATCGGAATGTCAGAGCTCAGAAGGATGGGGTGAGGGTGGGGTGGGGGTGGGGGGGGGGGGGGGGGGTGGATGGCCTGTGTAGTATTGGTCCCGTCCTCAGGTGCTCTGCCCAGTTTGAAGGGGAGGAGCGGCTGACAAGATCAGGTATGATGATGACCCTGCGAAGGTGGGTATAGCTAATGCAGATTGGGTTATATAGTATTATGGAGGTATTCCAAGAAAGGTGTATGCTACAGTGGCAGCAGGCGAGTGCGGGTGGGATGCAGGTCTGTGACATGTTCAGTATTGGTACCATCCTCAGGTGGTCTGCCCAGTTTGACGGGGAGGAGCGGCTGACAAGATCAGGTATGATGATGACCTTGCGAAGGTGGGCATAGCTAATGCAGGTTGGGTTATATAGTATTATGGAGGTATCCCAGGAAAGGTTTATGCTACAGTGGCAGCAGGCGAGTGCGGGTGGGATGCGGGTCTGTGACATGTTCAGTATTGGTACCGTCCGTCCTAGGGTGGGCTACCCAGTTCGAAGGGAAGGGGCGACGGGTACCAAGATCAAGTATAATGATGACCTTGCAAAGGTGGGTATAGCTAATGCAGACTGGGCTATATAGTGTTATGGAGGTATCCCAGGCAAGGGTTACGCTACATTGCTAATGCAGTATTGTGTGGAGACGGCCCCGACTAAGGCGGTGGAGGCGGGTGGGGCTGGGGGTGGAGCCCGACAGGGAAATGGGGTCCGCCGTAGGCGGGCACTGGTCCCGAGGTCCCCTGTGTCGCACCACGACAGGAAATTGTTTGTTTGTTGTTGTTTTACATCCGAGCAACATCTAAGGTCATATCAGGATGGGTACCGACTTGTGCCAGTGCACACTCATGGCGACTTTAAAGTGCTGTCCCACTGGGAAACCAGGCTGCCGGCACTATGATCTGCTATCCCACTCAGTCACATTATCCTGACACTGAGCACACCAGTCCTTGCACTGTCCTAATAATGCTGAGCGCCTGGCTAGGAAGCGACAAGTATCAATTTTTAAGTCATTGGTTTGACTCGACCAGGGTTCGAAGCCACGACCCCACGATCTACCAGAAAGGGAGACAGACGTTCTAACTTATTCGGCCATCCCGTCTGGTATGAAGTCCCCATCACATGGACTCTTGGTTGGATGTTGTTGGAATGTTTACGTCCTGGCAACATTGATGGTTATATCAGAAAGGGCGCCAAATTGTGATAGAGCACACGCATGACAACTTTATAGTGCTGCCCCACTGGTCGATCACCACCAGCAACGTCAATACCACCAGGAACAGTACTAGTACAATGATCCCATATCCCATTCGTTCACATTATCCTGACGCTGAGCTAACCAGTCCTTGACCTATCCTATTAATGCCGAGCGCCAAGCTAGGAAGCAACAATTATCAATTTTGTAAGTCGATGGTTTGACTCGACTGGGAACCAAACTCCCAATCTCCCACATGGGAGCCACATGGACGCCGCCATCCCTGTCTTTCATCCTGGTTCCAGGTTCTCCTTTGTCATAATTATCTCGCCATTTTTCAGCCATGCTTCCGGTCGTACGTCAGAAATTGTTAGTTCTGATAGAGAACAAAATACCTTGGCGCACTAAATATCAGAAGATAAACTGGCAGGCAGGAGGGTCCTTGTTTTTTTTTGTTATGTTTTTATTTTGTATATTTTGTTTGTTTCTCAGCAGGGTTTTTTAAAATTTTTATAATCCAATGAGGTGTGTTCGTTGTGGAAGATTGGTTTGGCGTATAAATGACACGTCATGCATGCTTTCTAATACCCCTGTCACACAACTACGTAACAGGCCAGCGAGTGGGCAACATAAAAATCACTTTTTTAAGTCAAGGTACATCGAGATAAGTCGAGATACGTCAGGATACATCGAGATATGTAGAAATTCTCAGCGTTTCAGGGCCAAATTGGACGTCAGTGCAACATAGTGGAGGTAGGTGAAACGTTGGTCCAATGTCGTTGTAACGTGTCTCAACGAGTTAGAATGTCAACCACAAAAAATGGCCCAAAGTAAGGCTAACAAGCCTCCAGCATGCGCGGGTCAGCCTAGCGAAATCCTAGCATCGACTTAGCGTAGGACTTGAGTCATTATGCACACCCTAACGTAGCTATGTGTGACTCTGATGTAATTTGTAATGTGAGTCGAAGTCAGGCCCACGAGTGAGCAGCGTCAGTCTAAAGACAGTCCAGCGTGCCCAGTGTAAGGACAGCGAGTGCTCAACGCCCTCAACATTAGCATAACGGATGCCTTCATATACTCAAAGGCAAAGCGTTTGCACCACGTCCACACCACGTTTAAATCTGCCATAATTCGATGTAGGTATCAACTTTTGGAAACCCGAACATTGATCCAACTGACTTGTGTTAGGTGTTGGTGTAGTCAGTAAAGATAGAGTGAAAGTCCGATTTAACGCCAATTTGGATATAACGCGATTAGTCTTTGGACCACCGCAGTCTTTATATGTATGACCTTGTATGTTGCAAGGACTCCAACTACCAGCCAACTTTGGCCCCAAAATTGATCAATTGAAAGGTCATTCAGTAAACTAAACCCCGATTGAGCGTGACCCCACTCTTTTTCACGATGACTTTTTATGTACCCCAAAGATCGCCGTTAAATCAGGGTCTGATTGTATATTGCAATATTGTCTTCCTGTAATTGTGCACGTCTGCTGAGGTCCGATAAACAAGCCTATGTCCGTGTTGCGGTTTCCGAGGCATGCCAGTTTGCCAGGGACACATCGATTCTGCGCATGCATGAAACTCGAATAGCATCGTCACTAACCTTATAAATTTAATACAATGTTTTTGGTAAAGATGTTTTCTATATCTGTGCCAAGCGATTTGTTTCTAGGTGGTGTCATTTTAGAGATATTTCACTTTTTCTGTATTTTCTGTATGAAGATTGCTCACGACCATTGACAATGCCTTGAGTTTGACGGTATGCGCAGTGCAACACATTAGTTTTATTCAAAATTCATAGAAATCAAGATCCCTAACCTTATAAATGTAATATAATCTGTTTGTTGAATATGTTTTCGGTATGTGGGCGAAGTGATTTGTTTCTAGGTGGTGTAATTTGAGAGATATTTGACTTTTTCTGTATCGAGATTTGCTCACGGCCATTGACAATGCATTTGAATGGATGTGTCCCTGGCAAACTGGTGTGCCTCGGAAACCGCCACACTGGCATTTCGGTGTGCAGGTCACAAGTAATTTGGAATATTCTCATTTTAAATCTCGCCAATGGTAACCCTTTGAAAGAAACGACATTGAAAGCGAATGTGAAGCAAATAAACAATATCCAACTAATATTTACTAATTGTAGTTAATTCATTGAATAATGTTTTGATCAGGACCAGAGCACTAGTCTTCCAGCCATACACTATGATACAGTAAAATTGTTTGATCCATACATGAAGCTATCAGTATCAGATCTAAGCTTCACACAATTGCTTTTCAATAATGAAAGTATGATCCATGTGGGAATTTCCATGGTTCCATAATTTTCTTAAATTTTTTTTTTCCCTTTCCTTTCTTTCGCTTCTCTTTTTACCCACATTCTAATATAATGGTCTAAGAAAGTAAAGCCGCCAGATTATGCCAGTTTTCTCATCATTTAAACAAATCATGTAGAAGCGGTAGCAGGCGGTGGGATGACCAAATGAGTTGAGCGTCCGTCTCCCACCAAGTGAGACCAATGACTTACAAATTTATACTTGTCGCTTCCTAGCCAGGCGCTCGGCATTATTAGTGTCATTGGGGAGGGGGGGGTAAATATGGGAAATATTGCGCTTAGCGCGCGGCTCAAACCCACATCTCTTTGCATTCTGGGCCCATGTGCTAACCATTACACCACCTAGGCTCCCTGATATCACCACACTACCTGTCTATGCGGCTCCTTGCGTGAGAGGTCAGTGCAGGCCAC
The DNA here is from genome assembly GCA_030323885.1 of Branchipolynoe longqiensis. NCBI lineage: Eukaryota > Metazoa > Annelida > Polychaeta > Phyllodocida > Polynoidae > Branchipolynoe > Branchipolynoe longqiensis. The sequence goes on from CM059199.1 coordinate 3,159,547, forward strand.
TCAATTAGAATAGGGCACGGGCTGGTTGGCTCAGTGTCACGATAATGTTACTGAGTCAGATATCACATCATGGTGCTGGCGGTATGGTCTCCCTGTGGGGCAGCACTATAAAGCCGCCATAAATGCGCACTGTCCCGAGTCTCTATACCTGTCCTGATATGACCTCAGATGTTGACAGGATGAAAAACCCCAACAAACTCCAACAATCAAGCGCGGTTGCGGCGGTTGACTTAACACGTAACAAATGCATCTTGTGCATGAATGCACAGCGGCTTTCTGTCAGATCGTCTTTCGTAGTGTCCCTCTGCTCGCCGTGATGGTCATGGTACCCTTTGGATTTCGCTAATCCATCCTTGTAGAACTATTATCCAAGAAATGATAAGCAAGACACAGCGAGAAGGGGTTGTAAATTGTCGCTTTTGAACACTCCTCGTCACGCTTTCCATTTTCTCATTAATGACTGCGTCGTAAGGCGTTGGTCACACGTGACTGGATCGATTCCAGTAATGCCGATTGATCCGAGGCTAACCCCACCCCTCTTCCCTCTCCACCCCTCCCCAACCCCCTTCCCCCAGCCCTGATAAACCTCACCACCACTCCCCCCCCTCTACCACACACGTCACTGCCCTCTCCTCCCCTCCCTTCTAACCTCCTCCACCCCCTCCCCACCCCCTCCCCCACCCCCAGTCCTGCTGATCATCACCACCACACACCACCCACACACCACCCACACACCCCGCCTCCCGCTCATGCGCACACTCACTGTTCCTGACGTTTGCCTCCCGGGTGTCCACAATGTAGGTCAAGGTCACGCTGGCCCACCTCGCAGCAGACCCCAAATTCAACGTCTGGGTCACGTGGGTAGGTCACGTGGTGGATCATGGCTACTGTCGGGCCCGCAGCTCCCTTCACCCTCTGCCACCCACCCCCACACCCCCATCCCCCGTGGGGCACCATTTATCTCAAGATGCTCCCAACCACCACCACCACTACCACCACCACCACACACACTAACCCAAATGATCTCTCTAGATTCCAGACTTCAGTTATTTGTCACGTGTAATTTCGTTCAAATAAGTGTCGTCTTTACTAGAGCTGATTTTTAATTTATATCTGTGAAAATACATCAGGTTCACACCGATAACTTTGAGACAGTGGCTTTTTTTATTTCCGTAATCAGTTGGTTGGTTGGTTGTCTAAGTGTTACGCCCTGGCAACATCTAAGGTCTCATCAGGACGGGTGCACTAATAGAGACAATGTGCACTGATAGCGACGTTATAGTGATGCCCCACTAGGAGACCAGGCCATCAGCACCATGACCTGATATCCCACTCAGTCACATATTCCTGACACTGAATCAACCAGTCCTTGCCCTATCCTAATAAGGCTGACACCTTGGTTAGGAAGCGATAAGTTTCAACTATTTGACTTAGTAGTACTCACCCCCCAAAAAAGGCAAAGTCATTAACAATGTAACGCGGAAACCAAAAAATGTAGGTCACAGTTTCTGAGAACGACCCGACATGCACCTTTCGGCGAACTGTTGCCGGCGCACCTGGATGCCAACCCCCAGGGGCATGTCGGGCCGGGTGGTGCGACTGTTGGACATTCATACCGGGTTGCTTTATTGCATGACCTGTCGGAACCTGTACTCGCCACACTGTAGCTACCCTTCTCACATTCAGATCAGTATTTCCAGTATTATCAGTATTATATTATCAGAAGTATCAGTACTTGCAGTATTATCAGTATTATCAGAATTAATAGTATTATCAGTATTTGCAGTACTTGCAGTATTATCAGTATTATCAGAATTAATAGTATTATCAGTATTTGCAGTATTTGCAGTATTATCAGAATTATCAAAATTATCAAAATTATTAGTGTTATCAGTATTATCAAAATTATTAGTATTATCAGTATTATCAACATTATTAGTATTATCAGTATTATCAGTATTATCAGAGTTAATAGTACTATCAGTATTATCAGTATTTGCAGTATTATCAGAATTATCCAAATTATTAGTATTATCAGTATTATCAAAATTGTTTGTATTATCAAAATTATTAGTATTATCAGTATTATCAGAATTAATAGTATTATCAGTATTTCCAGTATTATCAGTATTATCAATATTATCAATATTATCAAGATTAATAGTATTATCAGTATTATCAGAACTAATAGTATTATCAGTATTTGCAGTATTATCTGTATCAGCAGTGTCATTACTATTATCACTATTATCAGTAGTATTCCTGTATATGTGCTCATTAGAATTATTCAAAATATTTTTCTATTCCTTCTATAGAATGTTTGTCATCAAAAAGACATTGCATGTACAATAAAAGAAAATGATATCGATGGTCTGTACATGTAATACTGTAATTTCTGCACAATTCTGTCTTTTTGTCTTCAACTGATGGGAACCTTGCTTATCGCACCACAATTTCAGTTCTTTGAGCACGCCACCCACCCAACCACGCCGCCCACCCCGCCCCACTCTGCCCCGCCCCGCCCTGCCCCGGCCCGGCGTCGCAGTTTCTGCCGTCCGCCAGTTTCCGCGGTGCGCATCGCTTCGGCGCATGTATCAAAATCAAACAGCATCGTCACTAACCTTATAAATTTAATATAATGTTTTTGGTAAAGATGTTTTCTATATGTGTACCAAGCGATTTGTTTCTTGGTGGTGTGGTTTTAGAGATATTTAACTTTTTCTGTATTTTCTGCATGAAGATTGCTCACGACCATTGACAATGCCTGACGGTTTGATGGTACGCGCAGTGCAAAACATTAGTTTTATTCTAAATTAATAGAAATATAGAACACTAACCGTATAAATTTAATTTAATCTTTTTGGTAAGGATGTTTTCTATATGTGTACCACGTGATTTGTTTCTAGGTGGTGTGGTTTTAGAGATATTTCAGTTTTTCTGTATGAAGATTGCTCACGGCCATTGACAATGCATTTGCCTGTATGCGTACTGCGGAAACTGGTGGACGGCGGAAACTGCGACGCCCGGCACGGCCCCGCCCCACCCCGCCTACACACACTCCCACACACAGATACCTACACACTCATACACATATACCTACACAAACTCCCACACAGATGCTATAGATCTATACACTCCCACACACAGACACATTCACATACTCACACACAGATAGCTACACACACTCCCACACACAAACCACACACAACACAAACCACACAAACTCCCACATAGATGCTATAGATCTATACACTCCCACACACAGACACATTCACATACTCACACACATATAGCTACACACACTCCCACACACAGATACCTACACACTCATACACATATACCTACACAAACTCCCACATAGATGCTATAGATCTATACACTCCCACACACAGACACATTCACATACTCACACACATATAGCTACACACACTCCCACACACAGATACCTACACAACCTCCCACATAGATGCTCTAGGTGCATTCCCACACACAGACACATTCTCATACTCAGACACACATATACACACACAGATGCCTACGCACACTCCCACACACATATACCTACACAAACTCCCACATAGATGCTATAGATCTATACACTCCCACACACAGACACATTCTCATACTCACACACATATAGCTACACACACTCCCACACACAGACACATTCTCATACTCCCACACACAGATACATTCATACGGTCCCACACACAGATACCTACACAACCTCCCACATAGATGCTCTAGGTGCATTCCCACACACAGACACATTCTCATACTCAGACACACAAATACACACACAGATACCTACACAAACTCCCACATAGATGCTATAGATCTATACACTCCCACACACAGACACATTCTCATACTCACACACATATAGCTAACACCAAACACACCACCAACACCAAAACACACACAACACACAAACCCACAAACAAACAACACTCCCACACACAGACACATTCTCATACTCCCACACACAGATACATTCATACGGTCCCACACACAGATACATACACACACTCTCACACACAGATAACTACACACACTCCCACACACATAGGCTATAGATACACTCCCACACATATATAAATACACACACTCCCTCCCACATATCCTTACACAATGCATACACACATTCACAGACATAACACATCCTCAAGCACATACATACATATACACTTACAGGCATACACACACACCCATACACACCCCTCACAACAGCATGCCTACAATACAAGTCTCCAAATTGCCTACAATACCAAACTCCCCCCGCCTCCACACTGAGCACCAATTTGACCTCAATACCAATCTCCCCATCTCCCACACGCTGGCCACCAAGTTGCCTACAATACCAGTCTCACCATCTCCACACACGCTGTCCACCAAGTTGCCTACAATACCAGTCTCCCCATCTCCCACACACTGTCCACCAAGTTGCCTACAATACCAGTCTCCCCATCTCCTCACACACTGTCCACCAAGTTGCCTACAATCGCAGTCCCTCATCTCCCCACACGCTGTCCACCAAGTTGCCTACAATACCAGTCTCCCCATCTCCCAGACGCTGTCCACCAAGTTGCATACAATACCAGTCTCACCATCTCCACACATTGTCCACCAAGTTGCCTACAATACCTGTGTCCCCATCTCCCCACACGCTGTCCACCAAGTTGCCGACAATACCAGTCCCCCATCTCCACACACGCTGTCCACCAAGTTGCCTACAATCCCAGTGTCCCCATCTCCCACATGCTGTCCACTAAGTGGCCTACAATACCAGTGTCCCCATCTCCACACACTGGGCACCAATTTGCCTACAATCCCAGTCCCCCATCTCCACACACTGTCCACCAAGTTGCCTACAATACCACTCTCCCCATCTCCCACACGCTGTCCACCAAGTTGCCTACAATCCCAGTGTCCTCATCTCCCACACGCTGTCCAGCAAGTTGCCTACAATCCCAGTCGCCCATCTCCCACACGTTGTCCACCAAGTTTCCTACAATCCCAGTGTCCCCATCTCCACACATTGGGCACAAATTTGCCTACAATCCCAGTCCCCCATCTCCACACGCTGTCCACCAAGTAGCCTACAATACCAGTGTCCCCATCTCCACACACTGGGCACCAATTTGACTGCAATCCCAGTCCTCCATCTCCCCACACACTGTCCACCAAGTTGCCTACAATCCCAGTCCCCCATCTCCACACACACTGTCCACCAAGTTGCCTACAATCCCAGTCCCCCATCTCCCCACACACTGTCCACCAAGTTGCCTACAATACCACTCTCACCATCTGCCACACACACTGTCCACCAAGTTGCCTACAATCCCAGTCTCACCATCTCCCACACGCTGTCCACCAATTTGCCTACAATCCCAGTCTCCTCATCTCCCACACGCTGTCCACCAAGTTGCCTACAATCCCAGTCACCCATCTCCCACACGCTGTCCACCAAGTTGCCTACAATCCCAGTCGCCCATCTCCCACACGCTGTCCACCAAGTGGCCTACAATACCAGTGTCCCCATCTCCACACACTGGGCACCAATTTGCCTACAATCCCAGTCCCCCATCTCCACACACTGTCCACCAAGTTGCCTACAATACCACTCTCCCCATCTCCCACACGCTGTCCACCAAGTTGCCTACAATCCCAGTGTCCTCATCTCCCACACGCTGTCCACCAAGTTGCCTACAATCCCAGTCTCACCATCTCCCACACGCTGTCCACCAAGTTGCCTACAATCCCAGTGTCCCCATCTCCACACACTGGGCACCAATTTACCTACAATCCCAGTCCCCCATCTCCACACGCTGTCCACCAAGTAGCCTACAATACCAGTGTCCCCATCTCCACACACTGGGCACCAATTTGACTGCAATCCCAGTCCTCCATCTCCCCACACACTGTCCACCAAGTTGCCTACAATCCCAGTCCCCCATCTCCACACACACTGTCCACCAAGTTGCCTACAATCCCAGTCCCCCATCTCCCCACACGCTGTCCACCAAGTTGCCTACAATACCAGTCTCACCATCTGCCACACACGCTGTCCACCAAGTTGCCTACAATCCCAGTCTCACCATCTCCCACACGCTGTCCACCAAGTTGCCTACAATCCCAGTCTCCTCATCTCCCACACGCTGTCCACCAAGTTGCCTACAATCCCAGTCACCCATCTCCCACACGCTGTCCACCAAGTTGCCTACAATCCCAGTCGCCCATCTCCCACACGCTGTCCACCAAGTTGCCTACAATCCCAGTCGCCCATCTCCCACAGGCTGTCCACCAAGTGGCCTACAATACCAGTGTCCCCATCTCCACACACTGGGCACCAATTTGCCTACAATCCCAGTCCCCCATCTCCAGACACTGTCCACCAAGTTGCCTACAATACCACTCTCCCCATCTCCCACACGCTGTCCACCAAGTTGCCTACAATCCCAGTCTCCTCATCTCCCACACGCTGTCCACCAAGTTGCCTACAATCCCAGTCCCCCATCTCCACACACACTGTCCACCAAGTTGCCTACAATCCCAGTCCCCCATCTCCCCACACGCTGTCCACCAAGTTGCCTACAATACCAGTCTCACCATCTGCCACACACGCTGTCCACCAAGTTGCCTACAATCCCAGTCTCACCATCTCCACACACGCTGGCCACCAACTTGCCTACAATACCAGTCTCCCCATCTCCCCACACGTTGCCCACGTTGCCCGCCCAGACGCGTGGCGCCCTCTTGCGGCTTGATTTATTCATGAAAACGGGAGGTAATTAATTTGGTCGGCGCGGTGCTGTGCGCATGCCCAGCCCGCTCCGGTGGGCTTATTGTGTCTGTTGATCCGAGCATCCCGCGCATGCGCCTCCCCCCTCACACACACTCACACACGCACACCGCAGCCTCGCGACTCCGTATGATTAACAGCGGAGAGATAATCCCTTTATCCAGCAGATTACACGGTTAAACTAAATACCACCTCCTCCTATCCTTGTTAATTTTAAAGTGGACGGTGTGTGTGTGTGTGTGTGTGGCTGTGTGTGTGTACGCGTGTGGATGTGTGTATGGGGGGGCGGTAAACTATTTGTACTAATAGTAGTACTACACACAAGCGTTACTAAACAGCCAGAGATACATGTGGGCGAAGTGTGTGTGTACGTGTGTAGTGTAGAGGAGTGGCCTAGTATAGGCAAGCAGAGGCGAAAACAGTAAGGTGTATGAGTGTGTGTGAGTGTTTGTGGATGTGTGTGAGTGTGTGCATGTGAGAGTGAGTGTGTGCATGTGAGTGTGAGTGTGTGATAGTCTATGGGTGTGTCTGTAAATGTGTGTGAGTGTGTGCATGTAAGAGTGTGTGAGTGTGTGATAGTCTAGGTGAGTGTGTGTAAATGTATGTGAGTGTGTGCATGTAAGAGTGTGTGAGTGTGTGATAGTCTATGTGTGTGTGTAAATGTGTGTGAGTGTTTGCATGTAAGAGTGTGTGATAGTCTATGTGTGTGTGTAAATGTGTGTGAGTGTGTGAGTGTGTGTAAATGTGTGTGAGTTTGTGCATGTAAGAGTGTGAGTGTGTGATAGTCTATGTGAGTGTGTGTAAATGTGTGTGAGTGTGTGTCAGTATATGGGAGTGTGAGAGTGTGTGAGTGTGTGCATATGTGTGTGTGATAGTCTATATGAGTGTGTGTGTGTAAAGGTGTGGGAGTGTGAGAGTGTGAGTGTGTGATAGTCTCTGTGAGTGTGTGTACATGTGTGTGAGTGTGTGCATGTGTATGGGAGTGTGATAGTGTGTGAGTTTAAGTGAGTGTATGGGTGTCTGAGCGTGTGAGAGTGTCTGTGTGGGGCTGTCCACCGGGGAGGAAGAAGGGTGAGTGGGGAGGGGAGAGGGGGTGGGGGAGGGATGGTGGAGGGAGAGGAAAGGGGTGACAGGGGATGAGGGAGAGGTTGAGGGAGGAGGGGAGGGGGGTGGGAAGGGGATCAGGGGGTGGTGAGAGAGGGGGAGGAAAGAAGGGGCTAGAAGGGAAGGGAGGAGGGAGGGCGTTGGAGAGTGGGAGGGGGGGTGAGAGGTGGGGGGGAGACGGTGAGAGAGGAGAGGGGAGGGAGGGGAGAGTGAGGCGGGGGAGGCGGAGGGTGTCTGAGAGTGAGGCGGGGTAGGGGGGGGGGGCTTTAGCAGGGCTGTATTTGCTTTAATTAAATTGTGAGTTTGCTGGGTGAGCTGGAGCGTGCGATGGACGTGAGGTTTTGTGAGGATGATTCTCTTAATGCCGTCATGATCAAAGCCAGTGGCGGCGGCAGTCATTAATCAGCGCCCGCCGCCATCGCGTCTAAGCAGCGCTAAAAAGCCGCGTGCCGGGCCCAGCAGCTAGCGTGTGTCTAAAACACTGGCGGCAGACGCGGCCCCACCCACCCCGCCCAGCCCCAACCCGCCCCGCTCTCCGCTACGACCTGCCCGCCTGCGTGCACACACTTTTCCGATATACTACTTACTAGGCGCCAACTAAGTATGGGCTGATGAACTTAGTCGATCAATCGAGGCATCGGTCCCCGGTCCCCGGTCCCCGGACCCCGGACCCCGTACCCCGGCCCCGCGCCGCCCCCGGCCCCGGTCTTCCATTAATATAAAGTGCTGATCGCTGATTGCTGATCGGCGCGGGTGGAAGTTTGAGGAAACTAAGTGGTGTTACTGTTAGCTTCCAGTTGCTCAAATGTGTGTGTGTGTAGGGGGGGGGGGGGGCGTGGTTTATATGGGGTGGTTAAGCAGCTAAGTTGTTTGCGGCGTGCACTATCTCCTGTGCGTGTATATGTGTGTTTTATGGAAGGTGCACATTTTTGTCTATATCTTCATTAGTATGGATGTGTGTATGTGTGTGTCTTCTAACGTGAGCAGTTTTATGTCTATATCTTCGTAAGAATATATATATATATATATATATATATATATATGTCTGTGTGTGTGGGTGTAGATGTGGGGGTCTCTTCTAAAGCGAGCAGTTGTATGTCTATGTCTTCGTAAGTATATGTGTGTGTGTATGTGGGTGTAGATGTGTGTGTGGGGGGCGGGGCGTGGTTAAGCAGCTAAGTTGTTTGCGGCGTGCACTATCTCATGTGTGTGTATATGTGTGTTTTATTGAGGGTGCAGATTTATGTCTATATCTTCATTAGTATGGTGTGTGTGCATCTGTATTCTAAAGGGAGCAGATTTATGTCTATATCTTCATACATATATATGTGTGTGTTTGTAGGTGTACAGGTATGTGCGTGTGTCTTCTAAAGGGAGCAGATTTATGTCTATATCTTCATACGTATATATGTGTGTGTTTGTAGGTGTACAGGTATGTGCGTGTGTCTCTGAAAGGAGCAGATTCATGTCTATATTTTCATATGTACCTTTGTAAGTATACATGTGTGTGTTTGTGGGTGTATATTTGTGTATGTGTGTGTCTTCTGAAAGGAGCAGATTTATGTATGTATCTTCATAAGTATATATATGTGTGTTTGTGGGTATATATGTGTGTGAAAGTGTATCTTCTGAAATGAGCAGATTTATGTACCTTTGTAAATATGTATGTGTGTATATATATGTATGGCCTATCTCACAGTATGTCGCGGTCGCGTTCCGATTTCATCTTTTGTAAGTCAGAAATTGAGGCTCCAATTGACGCAAGTGCTTTGATATTTATCTAGAAGTACAAGTGGAAATTCATAGTCATAAACAGTATACGTAAATTGATGCCAACGAATGAAGGGTTTACTGAATATGTCAACTCACACTGCCTGTCATATATATATATATATATATATATATATATATATATATATTTTACCTCGGTATGCCGCCTCTGGCTAGCCGTAGGCTAGGGAGAAGGAAGCACATCCGGGTCCAGCAATTAGCATAAGTAACTCACAACGGGAGGACGTTTGTGAGTTGCTCCACAGGATTTATCTACTACTACTGCTTTTATCCAAAAGTAAGTACTGTTTTCTTCGATAACTTTGTTTATCATGCTCTATAGCATCTTTTTATGAAAGTTCAGAACTTTCTTCAGTCCTGTTTGGACTTTGTACGTTTTTTAACTTACGGATAGAACATTGCGTGCCGCTGGCACAAACGAAACCGATACTGAGTTCTATCGACACCTGTTTTTCAGACAGGGAGAAATGGCAACCCGAGTTGCTCATTTCCTAAGAAAAGTCTCCCGGATCCTAATAGAGGATGATGTTGGGGATGCTTCTGGGTGTTTTTTATAAACACCCCTGACCGGTTTAAGGCGAACCTCCGAGTTTCGTAATATTTTCTCCAACTTGTTGGCGCTGTAGCCACAGGTGGGAGAAGTGTACGGAACAGAGAGAGGGGCCGATCTCACGATCGATGCCCTCCGTTTGGTTGGTTTCGTTACCACACACCTACGGCAAATTTAGCTTCACGCCTGTACTGACACGTTGCAAAACACGTTCTCTGTACCATGTTCCTCAACCCAGTTTACTGGCTTACACTTGTGTAGTTGAGATGATTCCGGGTTAGTAACGCTTTGGTTTCGTTACAGTTCCCGATGGCCACTCGCCGGAATAAGCCGCCCGCTGCAGCGGTGGGTGTCCCCCCTACGGATTACGATTCGTCTCCACCGGCTACGGCTCCGCCGTCCCCACATCCTGGGGCTCATGCCTCGGATCAAGACAGTGATCACGCCCCTCAACCAGTGGGGTGGGAGGCGAAAATGGCGGAGATGATGGAGGAGAAGATGCGCCTTTTCCAGGCGCAGACCTTTCCAGATCCTTCCCAAATCCCTGATGAGGATTGGGAAGACTTTTCTGAGGACGAAGAGGACACGCTTTCGGCACCTGAGGTTCCGAAACCGAAAGCGCGGGGCAAGAAACGCCGCCCAGTGAGCAGTTCTGGTGACGAGTTCACAAAGAAAGCGAACTCTAAGCGCTCCAAAAAGTCCAAGAAGAAGAAGGACTCCTCTTCAGACTCGTCGTCCGACTCTTCTTCCACCGAGTCGGATTCCGACACGGAACGAGCGGGAGTCTACGCCAAAATAGGCGTTAAAGCTGGCAAGAAGATTGTCAAAAAGAAAGCTCAGAAAGTGCGCACCACTACCATGATGCGCAAAACGGTGAATAGCCATTTCACTACGTTTAAACCGATCGAAGTCATCAACAAGTTGACTGAGCAGATTTCAGGAGTTAAGGGCATTCCTGCTTCGGTTTTCAAAGAGATGGATTCCGGCATTCATCTTTCCGACGAACGCCGTCGTTATGAAACTTCCCTCTGCCTGATCCATAAGGCAGTTTTGGGTGCCTTGACGTCTGTTATCCCTGTGGCTAACAGGATGCAGACAGAGAACAAGTTCTCGTCTTTGGCGCGGGTTATGGACCGGGGCATAGCTTTGTTAGCAGCCGCTAGTAACTACATGACCCATCGGAGATTTGAAAACGTTTTCAAATCGGTCACCACAGATGCCGGAAAAGAGGTTGCCCGCTCTAAGAAGGTAACGGACCATGAGGGTAAGGAATACACGTGTATTCCGGACCTACCCCTATCAAGAGCAAACCGCTTGATAAATCCAAGATGTTTGGGGGTCAGCTAGCTTACCTGTACAAACAGGTAGAGGTCGACTACAAGAGTGCTAAAAACACTGAAGCAAAGAGTCGTCGCTTCCAAAACCCAGCAGGGTTCAGAAAGTCTAGGACGGATTTTCGATTCCGCAGAGGAGGAAGGCCGTTCAGGGGCGGACCGTCCTTCCAGTTCAACCAGCGAGGAAGGGGCCGAGGCGACAGGCCGGCCTCAAACTGGAACGACAACCGCGGCTACAAGAGGGATTTCGTTCCCAAGCCCCAGTTCCCGAAACAAGGGAACAAGTAGAGATTTCCACACAAACAGTGCAGCCTCCTGACCCTACAATGGTCACGGAGGAAACTCAAACTGAAGTAAGCCTTTTTCAAGCAGGGAATGTTTCTAATTGTTTACATCAATGGCAACAGTTAACCACTAATCCAGAGGTCCTGAATATTGTTAAAGGCATTCACATCCCTTTCACACAATTGCCTATACAAAAGAGAGCGCCTTTTCCGTATCAGTTTAATTCACTAGAAAAATCTCAGCTAGATCACCAGGTTCTACTGTTTGAGTCTAAGGGCATTGTCAACAGAGTTGAACATACTGAAGGGGAATATATTTCCAATATCTTCTCTACTCCTAAACCTGATGGTTCAATCCGAATGATTTTAGATTTAACTCAGTTGAATGAAATCATTGAATACAAACATTTCAAAATGTTTTCTTTAGAAACAGCTCGTGATTTAATTACCCCAGGGTGTTGGCTAGCGAGTGTTGATTTAAGGGATGCGTACTACACCGTTCCTATTCACCAGACAGATCGGAAATACCTACGTTTTCTCTGGAATGGCCAACTTTTTGAATTTACATGTTTACCTAATGGTTTGGCCTGCGCACCGCGTCTGTTTACTAAGTTGTTGAAACCAATTTTTGCACACATGGCAAAATTGGGGCATTGTATGTTTCCATACATAGATGATTCTTTTATTATGGGCCAATCTTTCACGCAATGTGAACTCGCTGTTAAAGATTTATGCAAAATTTTCACCAAATTGGGTTTCTTCATACATAACAAGAAATCAGTTTTTTCTCCTACTCAGGAGCTTAAGTGTCTCGGGTTCATTCTGAACACCACGGCTATGACCGTTTCGCTTACACGCCAAAAGAAAGATAAGCTTTACCGCACAGCGATACAGCTGTTAGACACTTCTAGGCCAAAGATTAGACAGGTCGCGGTCCTTATCGGGGTCATGGTTTCGTATAGTCCAGCTATTCTATACGGAGCGGCACACATAAAATCCCTCGAAATTGATAAAAATTTGGCGCTGGCCCGCGCAAAGGGAAACTTTGAAAAGACCATGTTTATTTCGGAGAACGGCCTAGCCGACATTGATTGGTGGCTAAACCACTTTGACCATTCCCCCAATCCCATTAGAATGGGAGAGCCTGACACTACCGTTACCACTGACGCGTCTCTCCAAGGGTGGGGAGCACATCAAAATGATGTAGCAACGGGAGGAAGATGGCTAGAATCGGAACTCCCCGATCATATTAACGTTCTAGAACTAAGGGCCATTTACTTGGGATTAACCAGTCTAGTAAAAATACCCAAAAATAATGTACGTATCCTCACGGATAACACCACAGCTATGGCTTATGTCAGAAATATGGGAGGTACAAAATCGATTAAATGTAATGCAATGGCACTTCTCATTTGGAACTGGGCTCAAACCTTTGATGTCTGGTTAACTGTTAATCACATTCCAGGCACACAAAATTGTCTAGCTGACAAGATGAGTCGCCAGTTCCATGATCACTTAGAGTGGTCACTTAATCCATCCATTTTCAAACACATTTGTCACACATGGGGTTCACCTCAGATCGATTTGTTCGCTTCGCGTAATAACTTTAAAATTCCAAAATATGTTTCGTGGCACCCGGAACCCAATGCTTGGCACATTGATGCCTTCTCCCTAAAGTGGCGACATCATTTCTTTTACATTTTCCCCCCCTTTACTATCATTAGCAAAGTCGCCAGAAAGATTCAAATGGAGGGGACACACGCCATACTCATCGTCCCCGAGTGGCACACGCAACCGTGGCTACCGACGTTACTAGCCACAGCCAAAAGCAGCCTTCGCTTCCCAAGATTCCGAGGAAACCTCAAACATCAGGGACCACTAGAACGCCACGGAAACGTGTCGACAACTCCGTTAGTGGCATTCCTTTTTTAAATAAATATTTAGAACAGTTTGGCTTAGACAAAATTACACAACAGCGTTTGGTTGATGATGCGTGGAGAAAAGGAACGGTGAAAATGTATACTACGTATTTAAAGAAATGGGGTATTTATTGCCTGCTTAAGAAAGTCAAGCCAATGACTCCCACAGTATCCCAGGTAGGACTCTTCCTACGTTACCTAGAGGACGAAGGCCTAGGATATGGCGCTATTAACGCTGCCAGATGTGCTCTGTCGATAATCCTACCGCGGGTTAATGGACAAACAATGGGTAAACACCATGTTATTTGTTGGATCATACGATCAATTTATCAGAGGAATCCGCCTAAACCCAAATATAATAGGTTTTGGGATGTTTCTCTAGTGTTCAACCTCTTCAAGAAATGGCCAGAAAATAAGTTTCTGGACGTTAAACTTTTAGGTTTCAAAGTCGCAGTTTTGCTTCTCCTGGTCACTGGACACAGAGGCCAAACTATAGTTGCCCTGTCGCTGAATGGTCTAGAAATTGACAGTAAAGAGGCCACGTTTGATTTATCAACTTTATTAAAATCAAACCGATTAGGTGACCCCCTTTCTACGATAGGGGTGTCCAGTTTCACTCAGGATCGCAAGTTATGTGTCGTATCTGCGATACGAAATTATATATTCAAGACAAGATTAATAAGAAACTCAAGACAGCTATGGGTCAGCTTTATTAAGCCACACAAGGCCATTTCCAGGGATACCCTCGCCCGATGGACAATGAATGTGTTAAAACTGGCGGGAGTAAATACAGACAGGTACTCATCGCACTCTACACGTGGTGCAATGGTGTCCAAGGCAAGATTGCTAGGCATCTCCGTTAAACGGATCCTAGCTCACGCGGGATGGAAAACCGCTACTTCGTTTGCTAGACATTACCACAAACGACTAGAGAAGCCTCAGCCGATAGCGCACAGGCTACTCACCAACTGAAAGAGAGAGGTAAGAAAAACATTGGTTTTTCCTCTTTTTTGCCATACAAATCGCTTTTCCATTGTTGCATACATAAGACATAATCACTAAAGAATAATAACAAAACAAGAATATCAGGATAAAAATTATTTTACGTAAAGGTCTCCCTAGCCTACGGCTAGCCAGAGGCGGCATACCGAGGTAAAATAGATTAGTTAGACGAATCTTACCTGGGTATAGATGATGGATAACTATTGTTTTACCGAGGTAGAAGCCTCGGTTAGACGTGGGCGAGGGCCCACCCACCACGCCCTGCCACGTCTAGTCAATCACTCAATTTAGCATGAGGTCACTTGACCTTAGGTTGTTTTTTAGAATCATTTTTATCCTGAATTAGTAGGTAAAGATTGCTGGACCCGGATGTGCTTCCTTCTCCCTCGCCCACGTCTAACCGAGGCTTCTACCTCGGTAAAACAATAGTTATCCATCATCTATACCCAGGTAAGATTCGTCTAACTAATCTATATATATATATATATATATATATATCTATGTATTGTATATATATATATATATTTATATATATACGAACCTGCTATGTTTTGATCGGAATATACAGCTTTAAGTTAAAGTAATTGCAAACAAATCGTTCCAGTATAATATGTTCTGTTGATGTCTGCATTCCTAGCAAGGTCAGGCAAGACACTAGATTCTCTACACATGAAATAATTGGTTGGTTCTTGGAGTTTTACGTCCTGGCAACATTTAAGGTCATATCAGGTAGGGGACCGTCTTGTGACAGTGCATATTCATGGCGACTTTATTGTGCTGGCCCATTGGGAGACCAGGCTACCATCACGGTGACCTGATATGCTACTCAATTACGTTATCCTGACACTGAGCCAACCAGTCCTTGCCCTATCCTAATGATGCCAGGTTCCGGGCAAGAAAGTGACAGGTATACATTTTTACGTCATTGGTTTGACTCGACCAGGGTTCCAATGTGTGGTTTCAAATCCTACGATTTACCAAAATGGGAGACAGGCGCTCAACTCATTCGGCCATTCTGCATGTCTGGTCTGCACATGAAATATGTATGGTGAGTAGTGTAGCCGTAGGCATGGCGTGCTGTGTGTGTACATGGTTGATACACACTCATATGTATGTACCAGCACACGCAAAGAGCATTCAAAGCCATGGCCTCTCATGATCACGCTGACCTACATCTACTCAGGCATACTATCATGATACCACATCGCCACATTGCACACATTGTCATCGTGGTTATTTGTTGGGGTTTCACGTCAGAACAACACCTAACGGCATATCATGGTGCAAGTGGGCTGATTTGACTTTGGGGAAGCACTATAAAGTCGCCATGAATGCGAACTGTCACAAGTCGGTATATGTCCTGAAATGACCTTAGATGTTGCCAGGACGTAACCCACTAACCAACCTACCAATCTACGCCCCCCCCCCCCATACACGTCCAAACGCCAGCCACCCAATCTACCCACACCCGTCCTGATATGACCTTAGATGTTTCCAGGACGTGCGACTCCAAAAACCTACCAACCAAACTACCCCACGTACACACCACACCTTCAATCCAAGCGCCACACTAGTACCAGCGCTGGATACCACCGCCATCACCGTCACCACCTGCGTCCGCCTGCCCCACCTTCCCCCGCAATGACGTCATTATGATGGGCATGTCGCCATGACAACCGACACGGCCATTACAGAGCGACCCGAAAGCTGAGCGCCTTAATTGGGACGGGTAGAGACTGACATGATGAGCTGCTCGCGGGTCGTGGGGTGGGGTGGGGGGGGGGGAAATCAGCCAGGCGGGGGGGGGGGGGGGGGGGGGGGGTCAGGGTAGCCAACGTTGGAAAATGAAAAACCGGGAGATCTTAAGGGATGTTATATTGCAGGGAGCTGTGGGGGGGGGGGGGTAATTCTTACATGCACCATCACACATTTTGGACACAATAATCCGTAAGATGTATATATGATTTTAGAAAATGAATAAACCGGAAGATCGGCACAAGGTGATGATGGGGACATACAATATAGGGTATTCACGTGACGACACGAACCGGATGCGCGGCCATTGTGGCGATATCAACCAGTAAACATCCCATAGAGTTTGGCTGTACGCGCAGTGGAAAACGTGTATTTCATTCAAAATTAATAGAATTCCGGAACCCTAACCTTATAAATTTAATATAATCTATTCGTTGAATATGTTTTCTATATGTGTACCAAGCAGTTTGTTTCTAAGTGGTGTAGTTTTAGAGATATTTCACTTTTTCTGTATGAAGATTGCTCACGGCCATTGACAATGCACTGGCACTGACACTCAGAATATCCCAACTTTCACTATTATCTCTTGTTTTTAATAATTTCAGCGTAAATTGCTCTTAGGTTACATTAAATACTTCAGATCTGCCTCTTCAATCGGGCATTAAGATATTTTTAATCGATCCAATGAAAGCTTTAAAATTTATTTTACAAAAATAAATGCTCCACATAGACATAGCATTGCCGTATTTTACCCTTCGCGGGCAGTTTGCCGGTACGCGCAGTGCAAAACGTCGATTTTATTCAAAATTTATAGAAATCCAGAACCCTAACCTTAAAAATTTAATATAGTCTTATTGGTAAACATGTTTTCTATATGTGTACCAACCGATTTGTTTCTAGGTGGGTTAGTTTGATAGATATTTCACTTTTTCTGTATGAAGATTGCTCATAGCCATTGAGTTTGTGTGTTATTATTGTGGTTACTATCGCCATAATGGCCGCGCTTCCGGTTTGCGTGACGTGAGTGCATACCCTATATATTGTACACCTTACGGCAAAACGGTAAGGGTTGGCAACCCTGATGCGGTTGGGGGCGGGGGGGGAGTAGGTGGGTCAGAGTTGGGGACTGGGTTGTGGGGGGTGGGGGATGAGGGGTGGGGGTTTACTGGGAGTTGCCAGCGCTCCCCCTACCGGCTGGTAACGAGTATGAATTATCTGCTACCCGCCGAACATGCCCACCCGTATCCACTTCCGGGTCATACCCAGAGCGAGGCTTGGCGACCCGTAACTATAGTACCGGCGACCTGCGGGGCGAAGGTCAAGGTCGGGGCAGGGGGATTGTGACCTTGTTGATGCTCACCGTTGTACTCGGGGCTATTAGCCCACCTGTGATGGGGGGGGGGGGGGAGTTGGGGTGGCTGTCTGAGTGGGCTGGGGCGGGGGCTGGGGCGGGAGGGGTGTGTGTGAGGGCGCGGGGGCGGGGGCTGGTGTGTGTGTGTGTGTGTGTGACGGGGCGGGAGGGGGAGTGGGAGGATAGAGAAGGTGGGTTAGCAATAGAGAATGTGGTTAAAGCTGCGTCAAAAGTTTTGGTTATGTCCAAAACCTTGACATGTGTCACCGTTTCGCAAGGTAACTCGACGCAGGCTTAAAGCTGCATAGTCTGATGAAATCATCAAATTTTCAAAACCAAAACAATGATCTAAATTTGATTCTACATATCTAGCTTAGATACTGATGCACTTATTAAGCATGTGTCACCACACAGAAGGGAATGGTGAGGCAATTGCATGTTTCTGCAGAATGCTATGGTGTCGGAGCTTGCCAAAATTAATTTTGCATGGTTGCACTTCAAATATCTCAAAAGTTAGCCACGTAAAATAAAAGTAAGGTACATTATAACCATCAACCTAATGTATTTATCTCAGAAAAATTCTGAAACTCAAAACCATCGGACTATGCAACTTTAACAAACAAGTAATGTATCTTGACGTATCTCGATGTAATGGCCAAATTTCACCTACATCGGCTTACGCTACTGCGTTACGTCGTAGTGTGAGAGGGGTATAAGAAAGATTACAGAAACCCAAAACCATCGGCCTATGCAACTTTAACAAACAAGTAATGTACCTTGACGTATCTCGATGTAATGGCCAAATTTCACCTACATCGGCTTACGCTACTGCGTTACGTCGTAGTGTGAGAGGGGTATAAGAAAGATTACAGAAACCCAAAACCATCGGCCTATGCAACTTTAACAAACAAGTAACGTATCTTGACGTATCTCGATGTAATGGCCAAATTTCACCTACATCGGCTTACGCTACTGCGTTACGTCGTAGTGTGAGAGGGGTATAAGAAAACTTACAGAAACTCAAAACCATCGGACTATGCAAATTTAAATAATTTCAAGAATGAGAAAGTTCTCCAATTCGGTGTATGCATACTTAAACTTGCTAGAAATCGCTCGATGAGTTGAGCGTTCACTTCAAATTCGCCAACTTCGTTGGATTCGAACCCCCGTTTCAAGTCCTGGCCGAGTTATACCAATGGATTGTAAAATTGACAATTGTCGCTGCACGGCCTTGCGGTCGGCATTACTGGAATATGACAAGGAGCGGTTGAATGACCAATTATCTGCGATTTGTCTGAAATTCTATCTGATTCATGAACGAATCTATGGAGAAGAAAATACTGAAAAGCATATACCCAAGTTTTAACAGTCACAAGTGTTCATGTGTCGGTTTTAGACAAGTAACTCGTGAATCCCTGTTTTATTTAGAGCACAGTCGGGGCCAGACCATTTCGCCTGGCCTTGCCATCAACTCGCACTTGTAGACAATCCCTCGCCTGGGGTTGGAGGGAGGACGGGTCTGAATAGTTGCTCCAATTCCAAACAACGCTGAGGATAGAATCAGGATGAAATTAGTATTTTTTGTATTAATGGTTTATTTACCATGTTCATAACAAATAACTATATAAGTCCATGGTGAAACCTGTTTTCAATACTGAACAGCCTTGTTAATTATTTTGTGCCTTACTTTATTTTGTGCCTTACCGTCTTGTAATTGTATGGGTTTGCACGTGTATTTATCCCAGAGCTACCTGGTCCACACTTACCATTCTTGATGGCTAACGTCAACACACCAACACCCGCTAAAGGCAATATTTTCCATGGTCCGTCGATTTAGATAGGTTTTACTGTACATGTTTTATGTATGCTTCAGTGGATTTGTTCTGGTTGTGCTATTCCAGATGCGTGCTGTCATAGATTTGACACTGTCATCGCTAGCCACATTAGTTATGCTATAGATCTGAAGCCTTTTATAACCATGGAGGAAAACTGTGTCGCACATGCATGCCAATTTGGATTCAGGTGTACATTAAAAACAGACTATTTGCGATAATATTGAGGATGTTAGCAGTTATCACACACCACCACAATCACCCACCCCTCACCCACCCACCCACCCACCCATACAACTTCCCAGAAATCAGCGCGTTGCCGTACAGTTCCGGTTGGCCCCGCCTACTGTGGGCGGGGCCAGGTTCATCAATTATCTATACCCGCCCATGCGTGGCGTGACCTGTCAATCACAGACGGCTGTGACGTCACTGGCAGGGAGCGCGCCAAATGCGTTTGTTTGTTAATGTGATCATCTGCTGTATAATGTATTGGGGAATCAGTTTAAATTACAGGCGCCGCAACATTGGAGGCTTTCTAGCAGTCGCCGCAGGTTTATTTATACCGGACGCAGTGGTCAAATCGGTAGAGCGTAGGTTTCCCGTGCGGAAGATCGGGAGTTCGATTCCCGATCGAGTAAAACCAATGACATACAAAATTGGTACTTGTCGCTTCCTAGCCTGGCGCTTGGATGTATTAGGGTAGGGCAAGGACTGGTTGCTTCAGTGTCAGGATAATGTGACTGAGTGGGATATCAGGTCAGGGTGCCGGTGGTCTGATTTCCCAGTGGAGCAGCACTATAAATTTGCCATGAGTGCGCACTGTCACAAGTCGGTAGGTACCCATCCTGATATAACCTTAGATGTTGCCAGGACGTAAAACTCTAACAATCAACCAACCAATGCCCCGTGTCTTGATTGGTTTTGCCGATAAACATATATCTACTGTACTCTGAGTCTGAGCAGGGCGAGATGGCTCTCTGTTGCCACCTACGCTTGACGGCTCCTTAAAATGGTTGGTTGGTTGTTTGACTTTTACGTCCTTGGCGACATCTAAGGCCATATCGGGACGGGTACCGACCTGCGACAGTGAGCACTCATGGTGACCTTTTAGTGCTGCCCCACTGGAAAATCAGGCCACCAGCACCATGACCTGATATCCTACTCAGTCACATTATCCTGACACTGAGCTGATCAGTCCTTGCCCTATCCTATTAATGCCGAGCGCCAGGCTAGCAAGTGACAAGTATCAATTTTATAAGTTATTGCTTTGACTCGACTGTCAACTGAACTCCCAATCTCCCACACGCAGAGGCCCATGCTGTACCAATTCGGCCATTGCGCCCGGTTTCTTAACATGGATGATGAATCGTGGTTTATCGGGTGATGGTGTTAGCATGTTCAAGTTTTAAATTTGAGTGTGGGTGGGGGGGGGGGGGGCGGGGGTAGAGGCGCAATATATATTAATTAGTTCCATAAGTGGATGTGAAATACCATTATTTTTAGTAGAAGGAGGTACTAATTAGGTTAGGAAGCACAATGGCTTCTACTTTGTCCCTCTACTCACACTACCCAGACACCCTATTTCTCTTAAAATTGCATAGTCCGATAAAAACATCACATTTTCAAAAGAAAATAAACGATGGGCTACAGACAAGAATTATGGTTCAATCCTAAATTTTAAGCGATTTACTATATACAAGAATTATAGTTCAATCCTCAATTTTAAGCGATTTACTATAGACAATAATTATAGTTCAATCCTAAATGTAAAGCAATTTACTATAGACACGAATTATAGTTCAGTCCTCAATTTTAAGCGATTTACTATATACAAGAATTATAGTTTCATCCTAAATTCTAAGCAATTTACTATAGACAAGAATTATAGTTCAATCCTGAATTTTAAGCGATTTACTATAGACAAGAATTATAGTTCAATCCAAAATTTTAAGCAATTTACTATAGACAAGAATCAAAGTTCAGTCCTAA
Organism: Branchipolynoe longqiensis; assembly: GCA_030323885.1. Taxonomy (NCBI): domain Eukaryota; kingdom Metazoa; phylum Annelida; class Polychaeta; order Phyllodocida; family Polynoidae; genus Branchipolynoe; species Branchipolynoe longqiensis. Next base: position 3,181,260 of record CM059199.1, read on the forward strand.
ATTTTAAGCAATCTACAGTGGTTTTACTGATTTGTGTAACTGATGGCAGCCATCTTGGATTTTACCCACTTCTAGGGATCAGATTTTGATAGTTTTTTTTCTCTGTCATTCATTACATCCACGAGGGCAGACAACTGTTGACAGACATTTTGTGAGAATTGGGGGGGGGGGGGCGCATGCATGGTATATTGACCCGCCTAAAAGCACTTATCGGTGTTCTCTGTGGTGGAGTGGTTAGAGTGTCTGACTTTTTCTAGGTCGGACTCCTAACCTGAAGGTTGGTGGTTCGATTCCCCGTGCCCCCATCTCTGCCAATTTGGATTTCCACCGCCGTGTATATCTTACAGCGACATCAAAGGCCGGTTGCTCTCATACCATGTCTATGTGGTGTGGGAGGTTAAAAATCCCTTGGGTCGGTAAAAGTGTAGGCTCGGGCTTTCTATCGACAAGCTGTCTAATGGTGAAAACAAGCCTATTCAGGCTTATCCATGATAGGCAGTATAAATCTTCAACAACAACAACTTATTTAGATTTGAACCTACATATCCAACTTGGATAGTGGTGCATTCATTGAATTGAAAAATTCAATTGAATATAAAATATTTGTTGCTACATTGAATGGCATTTTAAGTCAATTTAACAGAACCTCTTACTGGTGAATCCTATGGAGTCAGAATATTGACAAACATGCCAAAATCAATTTGGCATGTTTACATTTGAAATATCTCCTTAAGTTATTGATTTTAAAGCAAGATTACTTCAAACGAAAGGAAGGTGTTTATCTCAGAAAATCACAGAAATGCAAAACCATCGGACTATGAAATGTTAATTTTGTTTGGGGGTGGGGGGGGGGCGGTACATTAGTTGTTTAAGCAGGGGAAATTTCAATCGTGGACGATTGGTCTTCTTCATTCCACTGCTCCTTGCCCTATCCTAATAATGCCGAGCCCCTGGCTAGGAAGCGATAAGTATCAATTGTTAAGTCATTGGTTTGACTCGACCAGGGTTCGAATGCACGATCTACCAACACGGGAGACGGACGATCTAACTCGTTCGGCCACTACACTACACAGACACACTGTATCTCTTCATGTATACACACACTACACACATTCATGTATACACACACTACATAGCCACCCTGTATATCTTCATGTATACACACACTACACACATTCATGTGTACACACACTACACACACGCTCTGTATCTCTGCATGTATACACACACTACACACACCCTGTATCTCTTCATGTCTGCACACACTACACATGCATGTATGCAAACACCCTGTATCTCTTCATGTGTACACACACTACACACACCCTGTCTCTCTTCATGTGTACACACACTACACACACCCTGTCTCTCTTCATGTATGCACACACTACATACATTCATGTATACACACACTACACACACCCTGTCTCTCTTCATGTGTACACACACTACACACACCCTGTCTCTCTTCATGTGTACCCACACTACACACACCCTGTCTCTCTTCATGTATACACACACTACACACATTCATGTATACACACACTACACATATGCCCTGTATCTCTTCATGTGAACACACACTACACATCCCTGTATCTCTTCATGTATACACACACTACACACATTCATGTATACACGCCATACACACCCTGCCACTCTTCATGTATACACACACTAGACATCCCTGTATCTCTTCATATATGCACACACTACACACATTCATGTATACACACACTACACACACCCTGTGTCTCTTCATGCATACACACACTACACACATTCATGTATACCCACAATACACACACCATGTATCTCTTCATGTATACACACACTACACACACCCTGTATATCTTCATGTATACACACACTACACACACCCTGTGTCTCTTCACGTATACACACACTACACACATTCATGTATACCCACAATACACACACCCTGTATCTCTTCACGTATACACATACTACACACGTTCATGTATACCCACAATACACACCCGCCCTGTATCTCTTCATGTATACACACACTACACACATTCATGTATGCACACACTACACACACACCCTGTGTCTCTTCCTGTATGCACACACTACACACACCGTGTATCTCTTCATGTATACACACACACTACACACACCCTCCCGCTCTTAACACACAAACACACACACTACACACACTACACACACTACACACACTACACACCCCACACACGCCGACCCGCGCGTGACACACGGGGCCTGATGACTAATACTGCGGCGGGCTGTGATGGAGTCAGGTCCGATTAGGCCGGTAATGTGGCGGAAAGCTGCCCCGCTCCCGGGAAGACAATGAGTGCCCCGCCCTGTCCAGGAGCTCTATTGAATATGCATTTAGCGTCGCCCGCACTGGTCAGCCAATAGCCAGATCACGGCCGGCGTGATGTTATTAGATATGGGGGATCCTCAGGGTGGTGGGGAGGGAGAGGGGGAAGGGGGGGGGGGGGTATGGTGACGGGGGAGGTAAGAGAAGGGGGAGGAGAGGGGAGGGAGAGAAGGGAGAGAGGGTGGGAAAAGAGGGGGAGAGCGAGAGGGGGGAGAGAGAAAGGGAGAGAGGGGGAGAGAGGGGGAGAGAGAGGGAGGGTCAGGGAGGGATGAAACATGTAAATTAATGCATTTCGATTTATTCTGGTGGTTAATGTTGTGTAATGGTTACCATGTGAGAGCTGTGGGTTCGAATCCTGCTCTAGGCGCGGTATCTGCCATTTTCATCTACCCCAACGACACTAGGCCACAAATGACAAATGGCAGGCACCGGTTTAAAATTGTCTTGGTCTGCATCGATTCCGTTGATATAGTATTGTAGCACAAGACTTCAGCACCCCCACACACTACCTCACCCCACTCCACCTCACCCCTCACCCCCCCCCCCCCTCCAACCTCCACCATCTCACCACCACCTCCTCACCACCACCACCTCACCACACTCCACCTCGCCCCACCACCTCACCACCCCCACCACCTCTCCACCACCACCTCACACCACCTCACCCACACCACCTCACCCACACCACCTCACCACCACCCCCTCACCACCTCACCACCACCACCTCACCCCCACCACATCACCACCACCATCCCACGCCTACGCCCACCACCTCACCACCACCACCTTACCACGGCGTCACCCCAATTCACATTACCCCCAGCCAGTCACCCCCACCACCTCACCACCACCACCTCACCCCCAATCCACCTCACCCACACCAAACCATACCACCCCAAGCTAAGATCATGAAGGTCATGGTTGACCAGTCCCCCTGCCATCTCATGCAAAGTTGGAAATGACTCAACAGAAAGAAAAGCACCCCCCCCCCATCCCGACTCCCCAACCAGATGCTCGTGACATCGGTTACAAATGGTACTACATTGTGACAGAACCATGAGATCTACGTCTGTGTGTATGGGAGTGTTTGTGTGTGAATGTGTGTGCATGACAGTGCGTGTGTGTATATGTCGGTGTATTTGTATATATGTATATGTGTGTTCATGCATATGTGTCTGTACACATCTCTACAGATGTGTGTATGTGTCTGTGTTTGCATGTATATGTGCGCGTCCATATGTCAATGTACGCATGTGTCTGTATGCCACTGTGTGTACGCGTGTTCACTGTATGTGCATGTCTGTGTGTCTACATTTGCACATGTCTCTGTGTTTCTACATGTGTGCATATACGGTACAACCTCTCTAACCGACCTCCTCCACAGATTGACCACTCCCCTATATGGATCGCTTTATTTGGGTCCCAACAATACCATCGTAACCATATTCTAACTCCCTAAACCGACCACCTCCCTAAATGGACCGCTTAATGTCGGTCCCAAGGTCGGTCGATTTAGAGAGGTTTTACTGTATATGCGTATGTCCGTATTCCAATGTATGCGTGTGTCTTTATGCCACTGTGTGTATGCGTGTTCAGTGTGTGTGCATGTCTGTGTTTCTATGTGTGTCAGTGCACGCCTGTCTCTTCATGGCATGTGTGTCTATGTGTGTCCCCGTCTCTATATGTCCCCATGTGTTCCTGTGTGTGAATGTATGTGTGTCTCCATTGTATGCATGTCTGTTTGTCTCCGTGTGTATGCATGTGTGTGTCACTCCGTGTGCATGTCTCTTTATGTCCCTGTGTGTGCATGTATGTGTGTCTCCGTGTTTATGCATGTATGTATGTCTCCATATGTGCATGTCTCTTTATGCCCCTGTGTATGCATGTATGTGTGTCTCCATGTGTATGCATGTTTGTGTGTCTCCATGTGTGCATGTCTCTTTATGCCCACGTGTGTGCATGTGTGTGTGTGTCTTCATGTGTATGCATGTTTGTGTGTCTCCATGTGTGCCTGTCTCTTTATGCCCATGTGTGTGCATGTCTTTGTGTCTATGTGTGTATGCATGTTTGTGTGTTTCTGTGTGTGCCTGTCTATGTATGCCCATGTGTATGCATGTCCTTGTGTCTCCATGTGTATGCGTATATGTGTGTCTCCATGTGTGCAAGTCTCTTTATGTCCATGTGTACATGTATGTCTGTCTCCATATGTATGTAGTTCTGTGTCACTGCATGTGTGCCTGTCTCTTTATGCCCATGTGTGCAGGTATGTGTGTCTCCATGTGTATGCATTTGCTGTGTCACTGCGTGTGTGTCTGTCTCCTTATGCCCATGTGTGTCTGTATATGTATGCCCCTGTGTGTCTCCGTGTGTATGCATGTCTGTGTGTCTCCGTGTGCGCACGTCTCTTTATGCCCCTGTGTGTTCATGTCTGTGTGTCTCTGTGTGTATGCATGTCTGTGTGTCTCCGTGTGCACACGTCTCTTTATGCCCCTGTGTGTTCATGTATGTGTGTCTCTGTGTGTATGCATGTCTGTGTGTCTCCGTGTGCGCACGTCTCTTTATGCCCCTGTGTGTTCATGTCTGTGTGTACATGTCGGCCTGTCTCTTTATGCTGTGTGTGTCGCTGTGTGTGTACACATGTGTCGGTGTGAGGCGCCATCACACCCCAGTACTAATACACATTTAACATTGTTACCCTTCCCTTCATTAACTAGACCTACCCGCACATTGTCCCCAACCCTTGTTTGTCTCCGCCCGATTAAAGTTAAATTGACGGAGCGACTCCCCGACCCGAGTGGACATCCAGCAGGTCCGGACAAAGAGCGGCTTGGGTGGTTGTTGGGGTTTTACATCCTACCAATATATAAGGTCATATCAGGATGGGTACCGACTTGTGACAGTGCACACTCATGGCAACTTTATATAGTGCTGCCCCACTGGGAGATGATGCTGACTGCCAGCAACCATGACCCGATTTCCCACGCAGTCACATTATCCTGACACTGGGCCGACCAGTTATTACCCGCCCTTATTAATGCCAAGCGCCAGGCTAGGACCCAACACGTATCAATTTTGATAAGTCATTGGTTTGATTCGACCGGGACCCGAACGCCCGATGTCCCGCACACGAAGCCTGCGCTCTACACATTCGGCCACCGCGACCGGTGACAAAGAGGTGTCTTTTGACGGTACTGCTGTGGGACTGCGTTGTAACGGGTTGGACAATTACGGGAATAGTGTGGCACGGACCGGCGCTAATGAAACGGTTACCTCAATTAGACTTAATTACAATGATTTATGTGCGGGCTGGCACAACTGCAAACAGGGCCACCAGGGTCACCGGGGCGTGGCCACGTCTATTGTGCACTAACATGGAGAGGTTCTCACACTAGAGGGCCTGATTGTTGTGGTTTTTGTTTGGTGGGGGAGTGGGGGAGGGGGAGTGGGTGGGAGGCATAGTTCTCTTATCCCCTTTTTGTCATTTAACAAATTTTGATTTAGTTTTGGGTTTATTTTAGGGGATTGGTTTTCGGCATCTGCTAGATACTTTATCTGAACTTACACATATATATTTATCAATCAATCAATAGTTCTGTCCTCTAGTCGAGGGTTGGATGCAATGGTTCTCCACTTGTCCCATTGGTGTGCTGTTCTGATAGACTGTGAATAATTCAAGTCTGTTCACTGTGAAATATTTGTAAACCATGATGTTCTTGGTCTCCCTCTCCCTCTGCTGCCATTCACCTTCCCTTCCAACAATGTACGGTATATTGAACTCTGACGAATGATGTGGCCAAAATAAAATAAGTTTCTTTGTCTGTATAGTGGCAAACAAGCTTTTCTTATTTTTAGTTTTTCTGAGAACTTCTTTGTTGGTGATCTTCTTTGTCCATGATATTTTCATCATCCTTCGATAAGTCCACATCTCAAATGCTGCTAAACGTTTGTACATTTTCTTAGAGATTGTCCATGTCTCAGCCCCATACATTAGAGTAGACCACACATAACACTGAAGAATACGCTTCCTTGTTTGTATTAATATCTTACTTGATGTTAACACTCTATACATTTTGGAGAATGTTGTTCGGGCTATTGTTATCCTTCTTTTAATTTCTTCCTCACATCTCCCATCATTTGTAATCTTTTGTCCGAGATATATGAATTCGGATACTTGTTCTATGTTTGTGCCATCTATGGTTATATTGACATTTGGTTTATCTGTCTTTTTACTTATAACCATTGTTTTGGTCTTCCTGGCATTCATCTTCATGTTGAATAGTATTCCAGCTTTATTGATTCTATTCACTATATCTTGTAGGTTTTTCTCACTGTCTGCTAGTATTACACTGTCATCGGCATATCTAAGATTGTTGACGTTCATGCCACCTATTGTCACTCCCTTGCAATCTTCAATGTGTCTGAAAATCATCTCTGTGTACAGGTTAAATAGACATGGTGACAATACACACCCCTGTCGAACTCCTCGTTTAATCATAACTTCATCCGATAGGCCCTGCTCCATTTTTATAAATGCACGTTGTGTCCAGTATAAGTTCACAATTAGTTTAATGTCTTTGCCATTGACACCAATATCTTGTAAACATTTGATTAACAGTTCATGATTGACTCGGTCGAAGGCCTTCTCATAGTCAATAAAGCAGGCATAAACATCCTGGTTCACTTCACAATAACTTCACAAATCATTCTCATATTGAAAATCCCTTCACGTGTACCTCTTCCAGATATAAACCCACTTTGTACGTTACTGATTTGTTCTTCAATTTTCTGTCTGTTTCTCAGTAAAATTATTTTCAGGATCATCTTCAACATATGACTCATCAGGCTTAGTGTTCTGTACTCAGTACACAATGTTGGTTTTAGCTTCTTTAGGAGTCGTACAAATATGGATTCATTCATATTCAATGGTATAAATCCAGTCTCATAGATGTCATTTACTAGCTTATGAATGATTTGAATCCCCACTTCATCTAGTCCTTTTATCATTTCTGATGTTATCTGGTCACTTCCAGGAGCCTTACCTGAATTTAGATCATTGATAGCCTTCTCAAGCTCTGATACTACTATAATATTCCCATCTTCTTTCTCAATTGTGGGTTCCCTCTGTCATATATATATATATATCTGAAGTTCACCATCGCGACGGGTCTATAGGCGATAATGGCCAGACGCAGCTGGCATACAGTGCTTAGAGCCCCTCACAGGTGGCGCCAGTGTGGCCAATACTGTACTACACAGGGTCAGTTAGATAGGATACAGTGAATATAGTATTACATAGGGAACTGAAGATAGATAGTGTCCTTGTTTATATTCCCATAATAGATTATAGAGCACATATATATATATGTACATATATAAACATATTATATGTAGATGTATATATTATATATGTATATATGGGATGTATAACATATTATATGAATATAAAGCGGCTGAGCATTCTTGTGATATTTATTCTGCTTTTATTATGCATGCTATTTATTATTTATCCATACCGCCTGATCAGGCGATTTGCTGTGGGCCTGATCTGTCTAATATATATATATATATATATATATATATATATATATATATATATATATATATATGTATACATGTGTACATATATATATATATATTTACTCGAACGGATGGTGCTGCCCTCTCTGGAAGATCTTCTGATCAAAAAGAAGCAGATCCTCTATTCTCAACTGTCTTCTGGTTACAGAAAGAGAGGGCGCCCTCGTCTCCGGTTCAAGGATACCATCAAGAGAAACCTGAAGCTGAGAGACATTAAGACCGACTCATGGACGCAACTCTCACAGCAGAGAGCTAAATGGAGAGCGGCAGTCAAGTAATGAAAGCAGTCTTTGTTGCATCGCGACCGACAGCATGATGATGATACATATATATACATATATATATATATATATATGTGTGTATATGTATATATATATATATTATGCTGTCTTAACCAATCCCATTGGTGAAAGTTGTATGAAGTTGTGTGATTTACGCACTTGACGGGAGCCGCGCATTTGCTGTGAAGCAACGCGCGCGATTCGATGGTGGCGCTGCCACGCGTCTGCTTTCGGTCACGGCTAGGCGCATATATGTGTATGTCTATATGTATGCATATAGACATACATATATGTATGCATATATGTATATACATATATATATATATACATATATATGTTTATATACACATATGTCTACATATATTATATGTATATAGTTGTTTGTTGGAGGTTTACCTACTGGCAACAGCTAAGGTCATATCAGGACGGGTACCAACTTGTGACAGTGCACACTCATGACATTATAGTTCTGTCCCACTAGGAATCTAGGCCACAGGCACTATGACCCAATTTCCCACTCAGTCACATTATCCTGACACTGAGTTAACCAGTCCTTTCCATGTCCTAATAATGCCAAGTTCCAGGCTAGGAAGAGACAAGTATCAATTTGATAAGTGATTGCTTTGATTCGACTGGGAATCAAGCTCCTGACCTTGCCTTCACTCTGCTATTACTAATTTATATATCAGGGACGAAAGATCTCCACGATTCCGCGGATTTCCGGGATTATTCAATCCTGCAGCAGCATCAGCATATCCTAATAATATGTGGTGCTGAGGCCGCAGCACTATCAGTGTACACTACTAATAATATTAATAAATGCTCCAAGCACCACAGCACTATCAGCGAAACTACTAATACATGCTTCAAATGGCGCAGCACTATCAGCGTATACCAATATATATGAAACCCGTCTTCCGGGAATTTTCCGTGATTCCCTGAGAATGCTAAACCTATAGGAGAATATCAGCATTTCCGCTTTTTTCTCCGTACCAAAGTGCCAGTGTAGACCTTGTCTTTCACGATCCCTGGGGTGTATAGATACTGCGCGGTAAGCGTCCTTAATGTCGACTGTCGACATAAAATCACCCCTCTGGGAATCAAAATTCAGGTCGCTAGTGACAGTGGAGGCGGCGGAAGCGCGGCTCGAAGTGCATTGTGGTAGGAGGTAAATAGATACAGAGAGACGATTGGTCGATAACATAGTGTGTTATCAAGTAGTACAGAGTAATAAATATATATATAATCCCTTACGCAGCTTTATACTCGCATAATGCTTATACATCACATATATAGCCTCCCGGGGATCCGGCCACCACAATACTCTGTTCCCCTCTCCCCTTGCAGCCCCCTCTTGCACTAACCTCCACCCCTCTTATTGCCCAAAATTGTCACTTGTCCAACGGAAAAGCTCAAGACATATTCTGCTTGTCAGTGCCTACTCTCACTTGGCTCAGACAAGCGGAGATGATGCCTTACACGGATGTGCCCCGCTATATTTTGTATTACTTTCTATTTTGCAGAAGTTTTCACTTCGCCCAGAGGAGAAGCCGGTAAAAGTGTTCAACGTTCACTTCAGTTCCAACTGGACCTACATGTCTGACGCCAATCCAAGGTGAGTACCGATTGCTTGTTGGAGACTCTCTCGCTTTTTTTATTTTTTATTTAGATTTTTTTTGGGGTACATTAGTTGTTTAACCAGAGGAAATTTCAGTCACAGATGACTGGTCTTCCTCATTCCACTGCTCCTTGCCCTATCCTAATAATGCCGACAGCCTGGCTAGGAAGCGACAAGTATAAATTTTTAAGTCATTGGTTTGACTCGACCAGGATTCCAACCCACGATCCCATGATCTACCAAACACGGGAGACGGACGCTCTAACTCATTCGGCTATCCCGTCTGTGGCATCAGGGATATTAAGTAGTGTTATGCTTAGCACAGTAGTTGGCGAATGGCAAGATTTGATTGGTTGTTGGAGTTTTACATCCTGACAATTTCTAATGTCATATCAGGGCGGGTATCGACTTGTGACAGTGCACACTCATGACAACTATATAGTACTGCCCCACTGGGAGACCAGGCTACAAGCATCATGACCCAATATCCCGCACACTCACATTCTCCTGACACCGATCCAACCAGACTGTGCTCTATCCTAATAATACCGAACGCCTGGCTCGGAAGCGACTAGTATACATTTTTTTAAGTCAATAGTTTCACTCGGCTGGGAATTTAACTCTCACTCAGTCACATTATCCTGAACATGAGCCAATCACTCCCTGCCCTATCCTAATAATACCGAGCGCCTGGCTAGGACGCCACGATTATCAATTTTGTAACTCATTGCTGTGACTCGACCAGTGTTCGAACCCCACGATCTACCAACACGGGAGAACGATGCTCACCTCATTCAGCAGTGGCCGAACCAGACAGCGCCGGTTCCTAAATGCATCGCGCCTAAGACACCAGCAGTGTTAGCGGCAAAGTTGGGAGCAGGAGAGATGAGCTTGTGGGTTTTTTTAGGGTGGGATTTAGCCTCTTCCGGTGGAGATCATGCTACCTGCTCAGGCAGGGCCGATCTGCACCCCGGGGGCGGAACTGCTCTCCCGTCTGGTCATGCGCAGACGTAATTACCGCGCAGGGTCAACCGGTGCGGGGTTAATAGCTAACAGGTGCATGTTGTAAGGTGCGTGTGTATGTGTGGATGTGCATGAGTTAAGTGTGCATGTGCATATATATGGATGTGCGGATGTGCGGATGTGTGGATGTGTGGATGTATTGTTGATCGCTGGAAACAAGGCGTGTATAACGTTAGTGTGGATGTGTATATATATGGATGTGGGGATGTGTGGATGTGTGTACATGTACATGTTGATGGCTGATGGTTGGAAACAAGGTGTGTATAACTTAAGTGTGGATGTGCATATATATGGATGTGGGGATGTGTGTGTGTACATGTTGATGGCTGATGGTTGGAAACAAGGTCTGTATAAATTAAGTGTGGATGTGCATGTATATGGATGTGTGGATGTGTGATGATGGCCGATGGTTGGAAACAAGGTGTGTATAAATTAAGTGTGGATGTGCATGTATATGGATGTGTGGATGTGTGTTGATGGCCGATGGTTTCTAACAAGGTGTGTATAAATTAAGTGTGGATGTGCATGTATATGGATGTGTGGATGTGTGGATGTGTGTTGATGGCCGATGGTTTCTAACAAGGTGTGTATAAATTAAGTGTGGATGTGCATGTATATGGATGTGTGGATGTGTGTTGATGGCCGATGGTTTCTAACAAGGTGTGTATAAATTAAGTGTGGATGTGCATGTATATGGATGTGTGGATGTGTGTTGATGGCTGATGGTTGGAAACAAGGTGTGTATAAATTAAGTGTGGATGTGCATGTATATGGATGTGTGGATGTGTGATGATGGCCGATGGTTGGAAACAAGGTGTGTATAAATTAAGTGTGGATGTGCATGTATATGGATGTGTGGATGTGTGGATGTGTGTTGATGGCCGATGGTTTCTAACAAGGTGTGTATAAATTAAGTGTGGATGTGCATGTATATGGATGTGTGGATGTGTGGATGTGTGTTGATGGCGGATCGTTTCTAACAAGGTGTGTATAAATTAAGTGTGGATGTGCATGTATATGGATGTGTGGATGTGTGTTGATGGCTGATGGTTGGAAACAAGGTGTGTATAAATTAAGTGTGGATGTGCATGTATATGGATTGATTGATTGATTGATTGATTGGTGGTTGCTTTGCGCCGTGTCGGCAGCATAGGCCATATTCACGGCGAGAAATGTTTGTTTTTTGTTCAAACCATCGCTTTTACATGTAAAAGCAGACAATCAATTATGTGCCAATAGACACTAATTAAATTAGAAAGCTCACAATCATTCCCATAGAAAAAGAAAAGTTTCATTAATAATTGATAGAATCCATTTAGTAAACTATATAAGGTGGTACAGTCCAGCTGCCCTCAAAAAGGCTAAAATGTTTTCCTGTTTTACCTTAGTAAAAAGGTCATGCATACTGTCTGCAGTGTAGAACCGTTGGCGCAGGGCCAAAAAATCAACGCAACTTAGTAAAATGTGTTTGAGTGTCAGTGGGGACTGACACCCAATACATTCAGGGGGAGGTTCCCCCTTGAGCAGAAAAGCATGTGTAAGCCACGAGTGGCCAACACGGCAGCGACTAAGGACCACTTGGTCCCGCCGACCTCCCGCATGAGTCTGTGGTGGCTTTCCCACAGATGGTTCAATTTCTTTAAGGTTATTGATGTTTTCATCCCACTCACCAAACAACAACAAAACAACACAAACACACACCCCCACCCACACCCCCACCACACCACACCCACACAAACAACCCACCACAAAAAACCCAAAACCACCACAACAGTATATGGATGTGTGGATGTGTGATGATGGCCGATGGTTGGAAACAAGGTGTGTATAAATTAAGTGTGGATGTGCATGTATATGGATGTGTGGATGTGTGTTGATGGCCGACGGTTTCTAACAAGGTGTGTATAAATTAAGTGTGGATGTGCATGTATATGGATGTGTGGATGTGTGATGATGGCCGACGGTTTCTAACAAGGTGTGTATAAATTAAGTGTGGATGTGCATGTATATGGATGTGTGGATGTGTGTTGATGGCCGACGGTTTCTAACAAGGTGTGTATAAATTAAGTGTGGATGTGCATGTATATGGATGTGTGGATGTGTGTTGATGGCAGATGGTTTCTAACAAGGTATACATTGTGCTAGGGCCGGTCTCGAATCCAGGCTTCTTGCCATTCTGGGATACGTATATATATATGGATATATGTATGGATATATGTATACATATGCGTTAATCTATGTCGACACATATTTGTGTATATATATATGTTTTATATTTACATGGGTATATGTGAATGATGTATATATATATGGATATATGTAAACATATGCATTAATGTATGTATATGTGAACACATATTTGTGTATACATATATATGTTTACATGGATATATATGAATGATTAAATGGTGAATTTCGTTATATGTATGTATATATATATATATTATTTATTAATAATTATATAAACAAATCACCATTAATATATATATATGTGGTGAATGACCATGGGGTCATTCGGGGTCATTGCGGGGTGCACGGGGCAGCGAAGCCGTTGGGCCGCGCCCTCCTCTCCACAACCACAACCCGCTCCACCACTTGACCCACATTCTCCCTCGCCCTGCCTGCCTCCTCCTCCCACAGCAGCCAATCACAGGACTCACACACATGAGCGCCTCGCCAGCATACACACCACTGGACACTCCTCTCCCAACCACAGGACTGACCATCGCTAACTCTCTTTACCCATCCGCCCTCTCCGCACTTAATCATAAACAATTATATATATATATAATCATTATATCATACATTGTTATGAATCATAACCTAATTAATATCTCAATATCATTTAACAATTATAAACAATAATTATTATAATTACATATCATACTATATTGCAGTGTGTCACTCCCGCTAACCGCTACTGACCACTACATACACATGTTCATCGCCTGGTCTCACATGTCTCGCCTCATCCATCCCACTCTCATCACTCACGGCGATCACACCATGACAATGCTCCCTACGGCTTCCGGCTCGCTCCTACCATCATGTAATGCCCCCGGGTGCCGCCCGAAATAAAAGTCATGTTATCCCAACTACATGCTTCCACATCCTGTGTACCGATGCTGCAATGATATATATATGTATATATATATATATATATATATATATAGATATATGTACACATATGCATTAATGTATGTATATGCGGACACATATTGGTGTATATATATGTTCAGATGGATATAAGTGAATAATTAAATGGTGAATTTCGTTATATGTATGTATATATATAATATGTACGTGTGCATGTATGTGGACGGACATTGCATGTATGTTTACTTACATGCATACATATTATAATTTATACCTACATGCATGCATACACATATGGTCTGACGGCTGAATCCATAGAGTGTGGGCCTCGTGTGCAGGAGATCCGAAATTGGGTTCCCGGTGGAGTCAAACCAATGACATATCAAATTGATACTTGTTGGTCCCTAGCTTGGTGCTCGGCATTAATAGGATAGGGCACAGACTGGTTGGCTCAGTGTCAAGATAATGTGACTGGTTTGAATATCAGGTCATGTTGCTGGCAGGCTGGTCTCCCACTCCCAGTGGGGCAGCACTATACAATCACTATGAGTGCGTACTGTCTCAAATCGGTACCTGTCCTGATATGACCTTAGATGTTGCCAGGACATCAATCTCCAACAACCAATTAAGCGATTTGTTTTAAAATGACAGCACCCAGCTTTAGATCTGGGAAGTAGTTGACCTCCTGATGATTCATTACCCCGAGCAAAACGCCATTTTTTTCACGAATTGTCCTTCCCATCATGGTCCTTTGGAGGGCATTGCACTACGCCATAGTCAGGTGACTCAGACAGGTGGTTTAGTTGTTATTCTTTTACGTCCTAGCAACATCTAAGGTCATACCAACTTGTGACAGTGCACACTCATGGTGACTTTATAGTGTTGCCCCACTGGGAAATCAGGCCACCCTGCACCATGACCCAATATCCCACTCAGTCACATTATCCTGACACTGAGCTAACCAGTCCTTGCCCTATCCTATTAGTTGTAATGCCAAGGGCCAGGCGAGGAAGCAACAAGAATCGATTATAAAGTCATTGGTTTGACTCGACCAGGAACCAGTATCCCATTCTTCCGCACCCGAGGCCTGCTCTCTGCCGATTAGCCCACGGCGCCCGGTCAACAGTCACGTGATTCAGCCACGTGGTACGTAATTAACCGTGTTTTACTCGGGACCACTTAGCCGTCGATAAAATGGTGTTTATGTGTTAATAATTCCAGCCAACATTCCTCCTTTTTTTCTCCCAATCATGGGGTGTTATAGTTGTGTAATTACATGATCTTTGCTCTTGGCTCAAGATTTACAACCCAGTAATTCCGACAGAAGCTATAAGTACAATATCGTCGAGTCTTATCGTAGTCTCATCGCAGTCTTCCCGGCTTCGTAGTGCACGATTATTCTCACATAACTCGGCAAAGTGGGTGATATGTTATTTGGGGGACGCACTTTAATGCCTTTGGTTTCAAGCGATGTAATAATGTAATAATGTAACAATGTAAAAATGTAACAATGACAAACAAACGATTCTGCACCGAATAAGAGTAGAACAAATAAATACATATATACCACACACACACTAGTTAATTAGTTGCATTTTGGCAGCCTCCTGGGAAAAGAATACCTTTGTCACTTTTCCAAACAATTCAAACCAAGTCCGAGGCACACGCAAACTAACACTTAGTGATTACTGCTGTTCTCAGGGAGGGGAAACTTACTTGACATATGCCAATATCCGGCGGATGCCTGCCCCACACCATTGTGAGTGGTTGGTTGGTTGTTGGAGTTGTGTGTCCTGGCAACATCTAAGGTCATATCAGGACGGCCACAGACTTGTGACAGTGCACCCTCATGGCGACTTTATAGTGCTGCCCCACTGGAAAATCAGGCTTTTTTGGTGAAGATTTATACTGCCTATCATGGATAAGCCTGAATAGGCTTGTTTTCACCATTAGAAAGTTTGTCGATAGAAAGCACGAGCCTACACTTTTATTGACCCAAGGGATTTTTAACCTCCCACACCACATAGACATGGAATGAGAGCAACTGGCCTTTGATGTCACTGTAAGTTATACACAGCAGTGGAAATCCAAATTGGCAGAGATGGGGGCACGGGGAATCGAACCACCGACCTTCAGATTAGGAGTCCGACCTAGAAAAAAGTCAAACACTCTAACCACTCCGCCACAGAGAACACCACTACCGGCACCATGACCCGATATCCTTCTCGATCACATTATCCTGGCACTGAGCTAACCAGTCCTTGCCCTATGCCATTAATGCAGGGTGCCAGGCTAGGAAGCGACAAGTTGTGAGTCATTGGTTTGAGTCGACCCGGAATAGAACTCCCGACCTTCCGCACGGGAAGCCCGAGCTCTTCCAATTGGGCCACCGCGTCTGGTGGCATTGTGAGTGACACGTTCACGTTTGTAACACGTAGCAGCGGTAATTGGGGCACCAGGTGGTATATATAATATTATATAATACCAAATAATATATATATAATATATATATTATACCAGATGAGATGGATAAAGAGTCAGCGTCCGTCTCCTGTTTTGGTAGGTCGTGTGATTCAAGCCCTTGACCTTGATTGATTCAAACCAATGACTTTAAAATGGATACCTGGCGTTAGCAAGCCAGGTGCTCAGCATTACTATGATAGGGCAAGGAGCAGTGAAATGAGCGAAACCAATTTTCCGCGATTGAAATTTCCCCTGCTTCATCATCTAATCTGGGATGAAAGTGGTCTCCAGCAAAAATCCCAGAAACCAAGCCAAGTTTATTACCCCAAAGGAAAATTTCCACGAAAATGCTGATTTCCCTCCATGAGATTAGCACTGTCACTGTGTCAGGGAATCGTGGAAAAATACCGGAAGTCAGGTTTCAACTATCCTTCTTGCGCTTATGTTATCACCCATACATAACTATTTTTTGTTAGGGTTTTATGTTCTATAAACATCTCACGTCATATAAGAACAGTATTCGAACTAACCACCTGTTGTAACATATATCATGATAGCCTTGCATTTGACTTAATATTAATAAATAATTAAAAGAGAAAACAAATATATATATACATAAATATATAAATATATATACAGATGAACCTCGATCCAACGGACACCGATGCAACGGATTCCAGATCCAACGGACACAGTCTCAGCGAGGCAAGCAGTTGAAACTTGACACATTTTTTAAACGCAAGGATCCTGAACCCCAGCATTCTGAACCCCAGCCTCCTGAACCCCAGTCTTCTGAACCCCAGGCTTCCACCAGCAATTCTTCAGTTGATTGATTGATTGATTGGTTGTTGCTTTGCGCCGTGTCGGCAGCATAGGCCATATTCACAGCGAGAAATGTTTGTTTTTTGTTCAAACCATCGCCTTTACATGTAAAAGCAGACAATCAATTATGTACCAATAGACACTCATTAAATTCGAGAGCTCACAATCATATATTTGTGGCCAAGGGAAACAAATTCCCATAGAAAAAGAAAATACTTCAGTAGCCCTCACCAGTGCTTCAGATTTCCTTGGCTTTTCGTACCCCCCCGGGAAAATGTTGTCGGTGCAACGGACAAACAGCTTTAATGGACAACTGCTTCCCCCTATTAGTCCGGTGGATCGAGGTTCATCTGTATATATATGCCTGGTATGCCTTATAGTTATAGAGTAAAACCTCTCGAAATCGGGCGACCAGGGGACCAACTTTAAATGCTTTCATTTAGTGATGTGGTCGGTTTAGGGAGGTTTAAAAAAAAATCATTACAATGGTGTTGTGCGGACAGTCATTTGGGACTCAAATAAGGCGATCGATATAGGGGAGTGGTCGATCTGTGGAGGTGGTCGGTTAGAGAGGTTTTACTTATATATATCTATATATATATTATATATATATATAATATATATATATAATATTTATATATTTTAAAAAAATCTCTGTGTAATGGTTAGCATATATATATATATATGTGTGTGATATACGGCATGCCGGCCATTGTATATATATTCTTTAATTGACTCTGACATTAGCCAACAGGGACCACCTGTTGCACCTGCTGTTTTTAAGTGCGGATATATCATGGATTGTTGTGAACATCTGGTCATGCAACACACATCCTCTGAACTCATCTTCATTCCCATGGCTCTCCCACGTTTCCCACCCACCCACCCATTATTTCTCTCCCTTCCAGTCCCATGCAAATGACATGCTAATCACTGGCCCACGTCACCGTTATATATATATTATATATAATCTATTATATACATATAAACGCTTGGAGAATTATTTATTGTTTATTATTTCCGATTCTACTCAACTTAATATTGTCCAATCGCCGTCGTCCGCTGGCCCTGCTGCGCTCCTGGCGGATTCGATGCTGCTCGAATGGGTTTGAATCGTCACTTGCCTCCAGTTTTTTGCTTTTGTATTAGGTAGGGCATTTATCGCTCAGCCCGGAGTCGAATAAACGAACCAACCCAACCTGCTGTCTCTTGTCCATTCGTAGGGGAGGCTTATTTAATACTAATAATAGGCTAGTAAATGTAGGTATGCCTGTGTTCCTGTTCAGTTGGAACATTTCATTGATTGATTGATTGAGTGATTGGTGGTTGCTTACTGTCATTTCAGGAGCAAAGGATATAATCATTGCGAGAAGTGTTCAATGTGTATGCTGTCGCAATGCTATTCAATCATTGCTTTCACATAGGATGCAAAATCGTATAATCGAACTTGTGTCAAAAGACATCAAGGTAGCTAGAAGTTCACAATCGTGAAAATTGCAGCCAAGGAAAATTATATCCTGGGCAAAATTCCCTGCTTTCATTCATTGTAAATTGCTAGCCATTTTTCTTTAATAAGTGATATGAGGCGGTGCAGTCATGCTGTCCTTAAGAAGGCTAAAATTTTAGGTATCTCATTCGTAAACAGTTCACATGTGCTGTTCGCATTGTAAAATTGTTGGTGTAAGGCCGTAAAAGGAACACAGTTTAATCAAAAGTGTTCAAGTGTCAGCGGGAACTGACGCTCAATACATTCAGAGGGAGGTTCTCTTTTGGGCAGAAATGAGTGTGTAAGCCATAAGTGGACAATGCGACAGCCTGGTCCTGGCGACTACCCGCCTCGAGTATCTGGTGGCTTACCCACAGCTGGGCCGATTTGTTCCATTTTGTTCTTTGGATTTTCATCTAACTCATGTTGCCATCTGGATTTAATATTAGCTAAAATGAGCGGTCTGAGATCAGAGTCTGGGGTTCACACATGGTGCAAGGTCACAGTTTCGAGCCTTTTTTGCAGTCCGATCAGCGTGCTCATTTCCTAGGATGCTGGCTGGCATGGCCAGGCGCTTGTCTTCGATGGACCTCATATGCAGCTTTTGCCAGTGACTTCATTTTCATTTGGAACAGTTTTGCCATAGTAGTGTGGTAGTCTGCACTGACCTCTCAGGCAAGGAACCGCATAGACAGGTATGCGTGGGTAGTGTGGTGACATCAGGGAGCATAGGTGGTGTAATGGTTAGCACACTGGCACGGAATGCAAAGAGGTGTCTGCTCTAGGCACAATATTTCCCATTTTCATCACCCCCCTGACACTGGTTGCCATGACCATGATCCTGTACAAGCTACATGCTGTGTGGTTATTGAACCTACCCTGTGTATGTATATGTTAGTGCATTGCCTGTATGTATCTATTTGTAAGCATTAAAAGACTTAACATTCCTGGGGGACGAGTGTAGTGGTTTGCACTGAGCTCTCATGCAAGGACCCACATATACACGTAGGCGTGGGTAGTGTGGTGACATCAGGGAGGTGGTGTAATGGTTAGCACACTGGCCCAGAATGCAAAGAGATGTGGGTTCGAGTCCTGCTCCAGACACAATATTTCCCATTTTCACCCCCCCCCATGACAATAATATTACGGTTATCTGAAGTTGCATCATCTGATTCTTTTTAATTTCTGCTATGCATTTTTACGATACATGTATTAGGTTACTCTGTGTAAAATAGTTTATGTTATTTGAATTAATTTTTATATTATTCCTTAAAATTGGAGATATCTGAAGGGAAACAAAACAATTAATGCTGGTCTCCACATGGAAATACTGGACATGGGTGTTTTTTGTTTGTCTGTTGTTGTTTTACGTCCTAGCAACATCTAAGGCCATATCAGGATGGATACCGACTTGTGACAGTGCACTCATGGCGACTCTATAGTGTTGCCCCACTGGGACACCAGGCCACCAGCACCATGACCTGATATCACACTCAGTCACATTATCCTGACACGGAGCCAACCAGTCCTTCCCCATATCCTAATAATGCCGAGCGCCAAGCTAGGAAGTGACAAGTATCAATTTTAAAGTCAATGGTTTGATTCAACCAGGATTTGAACCGACAAACCCATGGGTTCGGATCTCCCCATCTCCCAAAACAGGAGACGGACGCTCTAGTCATTCGGCCACCGCATCTGGTGGACATGGGTTTTCTCTTACCCCATGTTTGCACATCCCCATATCATAGTAACACAAAACGGCAATAAGTCTAGGTGCACCTATGAACTATGGAAGTTGGAATGGTAGAAATCGATATAATTATACATATGCAGTACTAGGTTAGAAATGGTTTTGTTTTCATCGAATCATGCAGTTTTCTATGTTGTCAGGTATGTATATATGTACGTGTATGTATATGTGTGTATATATATATATATAATTAGATTTAATAATATATATATATATATAAACCAGGGCGTAGTTCAACTAATTCAACCGAATATCTTCTATACCTGTTTCAATGTTGACTGAAAATAGTTAGTGATACTCACCTATGTCGTTAAGGAGACCGGAACAAAGTAGGACGCTCTGAGCGAATCTAGGTCACCCTCGTGTTATAGAACGTATAAAACGTTATACATCTATAGGCAGCGGAAAATACACTTTGTTTCTTATTCTAATATTGATTATTGCTAATTGATCATTCTTGAATGTTCATGTTCTATATACTGCTGCTCCTTGTGCTGCAGAGCTGTGCTGCTTCATGTGCTGCGGCCCTGTGCTGGCCTATATAAGCAGCTGCTGGGCGTTTGACTCGTCCCACTCTTCATAATTTTCCTTTTACGGTACGGGGTTCCCGAGCCATTGGTCGATATGCTGATATATAAAGTTGCCAATCCATTACTATCTTGTTTCTTCCTTTGTCATTTGTAGCCGGAACCTATACATATATAGCCACATGTATCTACATTTATCTATATCCACATACATACATGTATATACATAGCGATATTCCAATAGACGAGCACTGCATGAGTGCAGACATATATGGATGGGCGTCTATTCAAAGTTAAAGCATTTCATGGATTAGTTTTTTGTTGTGCCTGTGAAATAAAGCGGGATTGTCTTATTTTATGTGCATTCAGTCTGAATATCATTGTAAAGTTGTGCGTGAAATCATGAAATGGGGGGTGTGCTTCTATTGGATAGTGTGCTTCTATTGGGACATATACGGTATAGGTAATACCGATTAGCTTTATAAACTATTAAAAAATATTAATTTATTGAATATGTACATGCATATACATATATATATATTTTTATACAAATTTATACATAAATATATACAGATATACGTCGATAAAAAAGTAGTTTAATGCATAAATATATATGCATATATATATATAGTTGTGTATTCATATATATATCTATCTTTATGTTTATGTAACATTTAAATATATAAATATTTATAGATATATGTCGCAGTATATTCATTCTTAGTTATATAATCATTATTGCTATCATCATTGCGCAATAGTAACGTACGATATGTACATTTTATGGTATGTGCATTGCATGGTATGTGCATTGCATGGTATGTGCATTGCATGGTATGCTCATTGATTGCATGGTATGTACAGTGCATGGTATGTGCATTGTATGGTATTGCATTGCATGGAATGTGTATTGCATGGTATGTGCATTGCATGGTATGTGCATTGCATGGTATGTGCATTTATTGGTATGTGCATTGCATGGTATGTGCATTGCATAGTATGTGCATTTCATGGTATGTGCATTGCATGGCTTCCAGCATCTGACAATTATAGTTGATTTTATTGCACCTAGACTAATTTGAAACATGAAGGCATGATCACTCCAGATTAATGTCACACTTCAAGGGACCTTACCGGAAGTGGATGTTAGAACTGACATCCATGTGACATTAATGTGCGCAGGCGTAATGAGCAGACAGACATATGCAGGTGAATACTGATGAAAATATCACGCATATACAGTCAAACCCCTCTAACCGACCACCTCCACATATCGACCACTCCCTTATAATTATATCGATCGCTTTACTTGGGTCCCAAATGATCGCCGATCCAATACCATTGTAACGATTAAAAAAACCTCCCTAAACCGAACCCATTCCTAAATGGACCATGTTTTTTTTTTGTACATTAGTTGTTTAAGCAGGGGAAATTTCAGTCGCAGATGACTGGTCTTCCTCATTCCACTGCTCCTTGCCCTATCCTAATAATGCCGAGCGCCTGGCTAGGAAGCGGCAAGTATCAATTGTTAAATCATCGGTTTGACTCGACCAGGGTTCGACCCCATGATATACCAATACGGGAGACGGATGCTGTAACTCGTTCGGCCATCCAGTCTGGTTATTTAAAGTCGGTCCCATGGTCGGTCGATTCAGAGAGATTTAACTGTATTATGCCTAGTACACACCTACCGTTTGTGCGCACCCACCTACCGTATACGATCTAAAACTGCCCGTTTCGCACACACAAATCGCTAGGTGTGCGCTCCCTGCGCACACCTAGCGATTGCGATTCGCGCATAAAACCTCAGTTTTAGGCCTAAAACCGGCCGATTACGATTGCGATTCGCGATTCGAAAAATGAATCGGCCCGTTTTCAGTTTTAAGCTGGTCGGGTCGAGTCGCGGGTTTTAGTGCGCGAATCGTATACGGTAGGTGTGTACTAGGCATTACTAAACTGCGAACATGATACTACAACTAGCATCCGCTGTCCTGCCGCCACCTGCTTCTCTGTGAATGCCTGCACTGCCCCAGCCCTGAGAAGCCGGGGCTGTCTTTGTCATTCACGTCTAGGCTTATCTAGGTCCTACATCAACTCTTCGGCTCCAGCTGCACACTCCCCCCCCCCCCCCCCCCCCTGTGACTTCTCATGCTAGCAGACCGCCATTGCTTTATTACTGTGTCATTGCTATGTACGTCTCAAATGAGGGCTGGGTGGGGGTGGGGGAAGGGGGGGGGGGAGTACAAGGCGGGGTGCGTTCCTATTGGGTACGGATGACAGGTGAGTACATAGCGGACGGCCTCACAAACTCGGCATGTCCGGGTACCACCTGATATACTTAAAGTTGCATAGTCCGATGAAAACATCAAATTTTCAAAAACAAAACACTAATCTAGATTTGATTCTATATATTCAACTTAGATGCTGGTGCACTTATTAAGCATTTGTTGCTGCATAGAAGGTCGTAATAAGTCAATTTAATAGAACCTGTTAGTACTGAAGTCTATGGTGTCAGAGTTTTGGCGTGCTTGCCAACATTAATTTGGCATGTTTTAACGTCAAGTACCCCCAGAGTTAGCCATTTAAATTCAAAGTTACTTCAAATTAACATTACATAGATCATAATGATCAGCATAATTCGCTACACTCGGCTGTAATGAGAGAAGAACAGGAGAGAAAGGAAACAGAAGCAGTAACTGGTTTAAATAAAGTATTTAATATAAAACAAGTCGGACCTTGGCAGGTGTTTCAAGATGTATCAGCCGGCGACAGAGGCCAGTAATCATATGCTGACTGGGATGCATAACCAGGAAGTTCAGCACAATGCAGAGTTGGGTAGTAACACGTTGGGAATCAGCGCTCACCTCCCGAGAAAGAGGGTGGGTGGGTGGGGAAACTGTGTGCAGTGTACCAGTGTCGGAAGCCAAGTGAGTGAGAGTAGAGAGGGCGATTTAACAGGAAAGGTAAATAGACTGCAGCCACGTGAGCAAATTACTCATGTTAGCCTCGGGCCAACATGCACAATGTATTTATCTCAGAAAATGGCAGAAACTCAAAAGCATCAGACTATGCAACTTTAATACACATAGAGGCACGCATAACTGCAAATGTACCATGTGACTGAATATATATATATATAATAAATAATATATAATGTGGGTGTACATTTATTGCTAGCGACAAGGATGTCTTCAATGCCGAAATCTGTTCATCAAAGTCGGTGATATGTGGTGTCCTGTTTGTGAGAAAGTGCATATAAAAGACCCCTTGCTGCTTATCGGAAAGAGTACGCTATGTGGCGGCAGTGGGTTTGCTCCAAAGAAATCTGTCAGAAGGAACATATGCTTGACGTCCAATAGTCGATGATATGATAAATCAATTTGCTCTAGCCGTCGTTAAATAAACCAAGCTTTTCTTAGTATCGGCTTTGCTGAAAGTCGTGGTTATATATGTACTATATAAGTTATTATGTGGATATAAATAACAGCAGCCCCTTAATGTTTCTCTCTAACCACCTTAACTTCTATGTTATTCACTGCGGAGCAGGCATTCTCTCCTGCCCCCGCCTCCTATATGCCATGAGCCAACTGTCACTTTGCTCACTTTCAAACTGTACAGCCACTACATATACTAATATGAAGAGTTCAGGCGCAAAACCACCTAAACGCTAATCCAAAAATGGAGATTAACATTGGACTCAAACCTTCAAACTGGTAATGTGTTTATATTCCTTGTTTTTTTGTTCATTGCACCATATGCATGTGATTATATGAAAAGTGGAATTAGTGAGAACTAAAATTATTTTGACGAAAAAATCTTTTATTTAAACCACATTTTTGGTTTGGCCTTTACGTGTTTTTTTGCGCCTGAACTCTTGTATATCTAATGAGATAGTAATAGGCTTGTGGATGAGGACGTGTTCCCAGAATTTGTTTGTTTTGTTTGCAGCTTCACTTTCACTTGTGCCCTGTCCCTAGTTAGTGCCTAGATGTGCCAGAACACATCCATACTCTTCGGGACTGTGAGTAGGTGGGTCGGCTGCGGTGTTAAATTGTAAACCACTAGTTCTAACGGCATATATATATATATACACACACAGAAACTAGCGGCCTCACCACATTGGTATTCATTAAATCTCATTGAACCAGCATCATGATTGTGGTATTCATGTTTGTGAGTTAAATAGCTTAAATTAGTGACTGAAAAACACCCAAACTGCACATGCATGTGTATTAATATCACATGGATGTTGAAACTATTAGGCAACCAGTAATATATGTGCCGTTTTCAAAATGTTTGCGCTGGTTCCCCCCCCCCCTCCCCGCCACACACACGCACACACACACGCACACATATAGGGCGCCCCTCATTATCTAGTCCATGCGATTATATAATGCCACACAGCCCCCCCCCCCCCCCACACACACACATACTAAACTCGGAAATGGCTCACGATAACAGACTCCTGACCCAGTTCATCTGTGGCAATGACGATATTGCGTGTTTGTATAGCTCTGAATTGGGGTGGAGTGGAGCGGGGTATGTGTGTGTGTGGAGGGAGGCGGCGGCGGGGGGGGGGGGTATCTGGGTAGTGTCTGTGACAGGAGAGCGAAATACATAGAGATGGGGAGGAGGGGGGTAGTGGGAGGGAGGGGAGAGGGAGAGAGGAACATACAGAGAGATATAGATAGACAGAGAGACAGAGAGATAATGTCAGATCTGCGGAGTGCATGGATACTAGTAGGATGAGAGTTTGTGAAGATATCAGAGGATGTGGGGTAGGTATTGGGGGGGGGGGAGTGGATATGGGGGTGGGAAGTAGTGGAAGTGGGGGTGGGAAGTAGTGGATATGGGGGTGGGTGTAGGCGGAGGTTATTTTATGAAACACAAATAAGTAAAGACATCAGAGCTTCAATCAGGATAAAGGACCCCAGCGTCTTCACATGGCATTGAGAGAGGTCCCAGCGTCTTCACATGGCATTGAGGTGAGGTTGGGACCTGGCAGCTACTCCCGCCCCACTCCCAGGCGGGATGGCCGAATGAGTAGAGTGTCCGTCTCCTGTTTTGGGAGATCGGAGGATCCGAACCCAGGGGTTTGTGGTTTCGAACCCTGGTCGAGTCAAACCAATGACGTAGGAATTTATACTTGTCGCTTCCTAATCATAGCCAGGCACTTGGCATTATTTGTATAAGCCTTTTATACAAGGACTGGTTGGCTCAGTGTCAGGATAATGTGACTGAGTGGGATATCAGGTCATGCTGCTGGTGGCCTAATTTTCCAGTGGGACAGCACTATAAAGTTGCAATGAGTGCGCACTGTCACAAGTCGGGTACCCGTGCTGATATGACCTCAGATGTTGCTAAGACGTAAAACAAGAACAAACAACAGACCACTCCACAGCGCCTGCGCCCAAGGCACATAAAGGAGGAGGGGTGGAGGGAGGGGGCGGCGGAGGGAGAGGGGGGCGGAGGGAGAGGGGGCGGAGGGAGAGGGGGGCGGAAGGAGAGGGGGACGGAGGAGGGGAGAATTCGAGGCGTCTGCCGGAAGGGCAGGAAGTGAATTATAGGAGTGATATGTGGCATGCATCATGTCAAATCTGACAGATATAATTTCAAATCTTTGCATTTGATCAGTGTTGTGGGGTTTTATGACTCGATCGGAATATACCATCAAAATATGACAGATTTGTTTGTGTGGTGTTCTCTGTGGCGGAGTGGTTAGAGTGTCTGACTTTTTTCTAGGTCAAACTTCTAATCTGAAGGTCAGTGGTTCGATTCCCTGTGCCACCACCTCTGCCAATTTGCATTTCCACCGATGTGTATAACTTACAGCGTCATCAAAGGCTGGTTGCTCTCATACCATGTCTATGTGGTGTGGGAGGTTAAAAATCCCTTGGGTCGGTAAAAGTGTAGGCTCGGGCTTTCTATCGGCAAACTGTCCAATGGTGAAAACAAGCCTATTCAGGCTTATCCATGATAGGCAGTATAAATCTTCAAGAAAACGCGCATATGTTTTTAAATTCAAGACAGCTAAGTGTCACATAGTTATTATATAATATACATGATACGTAATCCCTATAATACATTATACATTCAGCACATATAATGTATATTATATGTGTATGATATGGAATGTATAATGTATGAACATGAACAAAAAGTGAGTGTGCAGCTGGAGGGGGGGGGCCCGCCACTGCCCCTGGCCGCGTTATAACGGGGAGAGGGCACTGCAGGGGGGGTGGCGGTTAAGCCCCAGTCATACCTCCCCGGACGAGCCCCGGATTTTGAGTCGGACCACCCCCGGTCCAGTCATCTGGACTATCCCAGACAGCCCTGAATAAAATCACTATTTTCATCGTTTTTTGCCTCGTGGTCACACCTACCCGGATGAGCCACGGACTAGCCCCGGACCAGAGGCCGGATCGCCCTGGACTGAGCTGGACCCCCCCCCCCCCGGACTACCCTGGGTGTCCCCGGAGTAGTCCCGACCTTGAAGTGGACTTGATGTTTTAAACATTTTAAAACATCCGGGGCGGACCCCGGACGACGCCGGACCAGCCACGGATGAGCCACGGATCACCCCGGACCACGCCGGATCATGGTCCGGGGCTCGTCCAGCCCCTGATCCGGGTAGGTGTGACTGGGGCTTTAGGAGGAAAAGGGGGGTGGGGAAGGGGGGGGGGGGTTCCTTCACCGCGAATCAAACGCAATCAAAGGATTACTACAAATGCATAATATATAATACCCAGAGTGCATACAATACATGCAATCAACATAATATAGTAAGTATGGGAGAATATAACAATGTTGCGATGTACTAATGCCATCTACCGTTTAATTAAACCCTCTTCAAATGCATGAATAATTAATTGTATGAAGGAACAAAGCGGTCACCAAAGTGAAAGCTAAATGTTGGTATCACGAACCCAAACCCTCGTTAGCCTACATCCGAGATGGTAGGCCAGCGCCTTGAGATTCAATAGCTCCGGAGCATCATTAGTGTGTAGACCTGTACCTGGATAGCTTTGTTTGTTTGTTGTTTTACATCCTAGCAACATCCAAGGTCATATCACGACGCGGTGGCCGAATCGGTAGTGCGCAGGTCACCCGTGTGGAAGGTCCAGAGTCTGAGTCAAATCGATGACTTGTATCAAATTGATACTTGTCGCTGCAGAGCCTGACGCTCGGCATGAATAGGATAGGACAAGGACTGATTAGGAAAATGTCAGGAGAATGTGACTGTGTGGGGTCTCAGGTCATGGTGTCAGTGGCTCGTTTTCCAGTGTGGCAGCACTGTAAATTCGCCATGAGTGTGCAGTGTCACAAGTCGGTACCCGTCCTGATATGACCTTGCATGTTGCTAGTATGTAAAACATTAACAGACAAACGAGCAAACAATCAGGATGGAGCCTATGTAGGACTTGTTGTATGCGCTGTCTCTCATCCAGTGATTTCTACAGCACACACACACTGTATATATATATATATATATATATATATGTATATATATATATATATATATATATATCCTCCGGTGCGACTAACACTGGCCAACATCCGGTGTACAGTGTTGGTCTTACGGAGTATAACAAATAAAGTAATAATTAACCCTTACGTATCTTTATTCTTGCATAATTCGTTATACATCATATATATATATATATATATATATATATATATATATATATATATATATAGACACACACACATGTATATACATATCCACAGGAAAAACTCTCTAAATCGACCGACCTTGGGACCGACTTTAAGTTGTCCATTTAGGGAGGTGGTCGGGTTAGGGACTTTAGAATAGGGTTACAAAAACAATGGTATTGATGGGACCCAAATAAAGCGATCGATATAGGGGAGTGGTCGATATGTGGAGGTGGTCGGTTAGGGAGGTTTGACTATGTATGTATGTATATATATATATATATATATATATGTATATATGTATATGTATATATACATATATATATATATATATATGTATATATATATATATGGTGTATGTAGGTGGTTGCATATCTGAGCTATCTAAGCTGTTCAGCTTCACCGTTAAAACGCCTGCATAAGCACACGTTTGCACATTTCCCGAAGGACAGTTCGTAGCCAAATGTACTACGGAAGACACGCGTATTAAGTGCGCGATTGAAATTAGCTTTCCTAGCAATACTAATCCAGTTTAGATTCGGAGATTATTTGTGTATTTATTTCTTCTCATGTGAATTCTGGAAGGTTCTGAAGCAGCTTGACATTAGTATCCCACATGTACATTTAAAAACATATTTTTGAACCTCTTTTTTTTTTAAATGGCGGCGCCAGCTTGAATCGTTCTTTGTGTGTGCACGCGAACACCTGATTCGGATCTATTCCTGGAATTCACAATAAACCCGATTTGCATGTTAGCTGGCTTTGTTACTGGATCATGGGCATGGGTGCCAGGATTTGCAAAGAGAGGTTTGGTGAGGCTTACCTGTCAAGTTGTTGACTCTGAATGCTTTAGATTTCTGTCATATTTATGTCTGCTTTTCTTCAGTATGATGGGCTTAGCAAAAATTGAAATGAGGTCACTCATGTTAAACTAGGGAGGCAACGAATTGGAGGGGATGTTGGTGGTGATGGTGGTCTCATGTTAAACTAGGCATTGCATTGGAGGGGATGTTGGTGGTGATGGTGGTCTCATGTTAAACTAGGCAGGCATCGAATTGGAGGGGATGTTGGTGGTGATGGTGGTCTCATGTTAAACTAGGCAGGCATCGAATTGGAGGGGATGTTGGTGGTGATGGTGATCTCATGTTAAACTAGACATCGAATTGGAGGGGATGGTGGTGGTCTCATGTTAAACTAGGCATCGAATTGGAGGGAATGGTGGTGGTCTCATGTTAAACTAGGCATCGAATTTGAGGGGATGGTGGTGGTCTCATGTTAAACTAGGCATCGAATTTGAGGGGATGGTGGTGGTCTCTGTTAAACTAGGCATCGAAGTGGAGGGGATAGTGGTGGACTGGTGATGGTGGCAGTGGTGATTGTGGTGGTGCTGGCGGTGGTGGTGATGAGTATGATAGTGGTGGTGATGATATTGGTGGTAATGGTGGGGGTTGTGGTTGTGATGAGGGCAATAGTGGTGGTGATGATGGTGCTGATGATGGTGGCAGTGATCTTCGTGATGGTGGTTATGATGATGATGATGATGGTGATGATACTTGTTGAAGATTTTACTGCCTATTATGGATAAGTCTGAATACACATGTTTTCACCATTAGCCTACACTTTTACCGACCCAAGGGATTTTTAACCTCCCACATCACATAGACATG
The DNA here is from genome assembly GCA_030323885.1 of Branchipolynoe longqiensis. NCBI lineage: Eukaryota > Metazoa > Annelida > Polychaeta > Phyllodocida > Polynoidae > Branchipolynoe > Branchipolynoe longqiensis. Next base: position 3,211,588 of record CM059199.1, read on the forward strand.
GTATGAGAGCAAGTGGCCTTTGATGACGTTGTAAGTTATACACAGCGCTGGAAATACAAATTAGCAGAGGTGGGGGCATGGGGAATCGAACCACCGACCTTCAGATTAGGAGTCTGACCTAGAAAAAAGTCAGACACTCTAACCACTCCACCACAGAGGACGCCAATAGTTCAATTAGTGGTGGTGGTGATGGTGGTGGTGGTGATGATGCTGGATGTGGTTGTGAAGAGTGTGATAGTGGTGGTGATGATGGTGGCGGTAATGATGGTGGTGGTGATGGTGATCTTGGTGATGGTGATGGTGATGATAGTTCAGTTAGTGGTGGCGGTGATGGTAGATCATGGTGGTTCTTGGTGATGGTGATGGTGATGGTAGTTGTGTTGGTGGTAGGGGTGCTGGTGGTACTAGTGGTACTAGTGATGATAGTGGTGCATCGTGATGCTGCTGGTGGAGTGGGCGAGGGTAAGGGTGGGGGTGGGTGTGAGGTTGAAGGTGTGGGTGGTGGTGGGTAGTGCTGCTGCTGCAGTGGGTGGGGGAGGGATAGGGGGGTGAGGGGTGTGATTTGCTGTGAGGTGCCTGTCCCTGTGTTGCATTGGGTGGCGACACTACGTCTATGATGACCCCCCCCCCCCCCCCCCAATATAGTGGTGTGTGGAGAGGGTTGAGGGGGGGGGGGCAGAAGGAGGGATGGAAGGGGGCCAGTCTGTGGGAAGCAGGGATAGGGAGGAGGACGGAAGGGTAGGTGGATAGAAGGAGGGGAGGGGAGTGAGGGGGAGGGGGGGGGAGATGGGAGAGGAGGGAGGGGGATATAACTTAAAAGGTGGGGCGGGAGGGGCAGGTAGGGAGAGCGAGGGGGTGACTGGGAGCTGCTCTCACCTGATGAGAAGCCGGCGGGCGGGGCGACACGCGAGGGGAGCTCTCTCACTGAGTACAGGTGAGGTGATACAGGTGGGTGCGTGGCGCGCCGCTAGGGGCCGCCGCCAGGGGGCACCACCGGCACAGCCCTGCACCACGCACACGCACACCCACACATAGCGATAGGCTCACAGTCACAGAGGCAATACCCCCACCACCCAAACACCCCCACCACCCACATCACCCACACCACCATGGCTGGTCTGTTAAATATAGTGAAAGCTGAATAGTCCAATGAATCATCAATACAATATAGATTTCATTCTACATATTTAACTTAAGATACTAATGCACTTATTGAGCATGAATTTCCCCATACACGGAAATACGGACTCAATTTAAAGCTGCATAGTCCAATGAAAACATCAAATTTTCAAAACCAAAACAATTATCAGGATCTGATTGTACATATCTAAAGTAGATAGCGATGCACTTATCAAACATGTGTGGCCACGTAGAACGGAATACTGGGGCAATTTATTAGAACCGGTTACTGCAGAAACCTTCGGTGTCAGAGTTTTGGCGTGCTTGCCAAAATGTATTTCCAATGTTCATACTTTAATATCTTGAATGTTAGCCATTTAAAATAAAAACTACTTCAAAGTAAAGTAAGGGACATCATAGCGATCAACCTAATATATTTATCTCAGAAAATGACAGAAACTCAAAACCATCAGACTATGCAACTTTAACAGACCATGATCCCGTAGAAGCCTATTGGCTGGCGCACACCTCCCGTTTGTGCGCACCCACCTACCGTATACGATCTAAAACTGCCCGTTTCGCGCACAAAAATCGCTAGGTGTGCGCTCCCCGCGCACACCTAGCGATTGCGATTCGCGACTAAAAACTCAGTTTTAGGGCTAAAACGGACCGATTACGATTGCGATTCGCGATTGGAAAAATGAATCGGCCCGTTTTCAGTTTTAAGCAGGTCGGGTCGGGTCGCGAGTTTTAGTGCGCGAATCGTAAACGGGAGGTATGCGCCAGCCATAAGGTGTAAGAATTGTTTGCATCATTGCCAAAACTAATTTCACATGTTTAGGCTTTAAATATTTCAGATGGTAGTCATTCAAAATAAGAGTTACTTCAATAGTTCAAATTAAAGTACGGTCGATTATGATCGTCAGTCATTTCATGGTAAATGGGGCCAATGTATTTTCCATGATCTAGTGGTCAAAACCAATTATCGAAAGAATAGAGGAGTTATTTTCTTTATAGAACTGGTATTCTTACACTCTGGAGGGATATATATGAAACAATGATGGCCTAATGTGACATATTTAAAAAAAATGCTGACATATTCATTAAAATAAATATGGTGTTTTAAAGGCATGAATTTGTGACATGGAGAATGTGGTATTTTCTACAGCCTACTAGACCTTTATTTTGCATAGAATATTACCTGTTAGTCTATGAACTAATAAAAACGACACTCTCACTTGAAATAAATGTCCATCTTGCCTGCATATCTTTTTCTAATATTCCATGATGATTAAACTGGTTATGGACGTAACTGTGGTGTCCCCTGCTTGTCGCTAGCTTGTTATGTCAGAGAATATGCTATTCTGGGAATACCAGAACTTCAGTCAAAAAACACTTGCTACTGTTACATGTGTAAGCCTATTTCTTAATACCACGACTAATAATAGCATTTTTCTACAAAGCTGTATGAAAATAATTGAAGTTAAAGTCCCCTATCTTTTTTGGTGTCCCCTTCAATTGTGTTACGTCCACAACCCAAAATTGAGAAGAATATAACTTCCCTATTCAGATTTTGTTTATAGTGCAGTTGTATACTTAGGGTTTCATAGGATAAACATGAATTGCTTCATGCATTAAATATTCTAAAATAATTGTTATTTATGAATCATGTGTTACATTCACCTTTGAGTCTGGCTAGTCAATTAATTATTATTCTGACAAGATGGTAACCTAAACTTCTTTTCCTTCACAGTACTAGTATACATACGTCCAAGAGTTGGCTACTCCCCGGAAAAAATAGGGAAATACACTATAATAATGTTTTACCCAAATGTCACACTTTGGCCCCATTTCCCATGAAACGACCCATCTCAGAAAAGTGGCAACAACTCAAAACAATCGGATTATGCAACTTTAAGTTTGAAGTTAAATAATCCAGATGCTCGTTAAGGCACGTGCTGCTGCATGGAATGAGTTACCAAGTAAATAATAATATTGGAATGAATATTGTTGTTGAAGATTTATACTGCCTATCATGGATAAGCCTGAATAGGCTTGTTTTCACCATTAGACAGTTTGTCGATAGAAAGCCCGAGCCTACACTTTTACCGACCCAAGGGATTTTTAACCTCCGACACCACATAGACATGGTATGAGAACAACTGGCCTTTGATGACGCTGTAAGTTATACACAGCGGTGGACATCCAAATTGGCAGAGATGGGGGCACGGGGAATCGAACCACTGACCTTCAGATTAGGAGTCCGACCTAGAAAAAAGTCAGACACTCTAACCACTCCACCACAGAGAACACCAAGGTAACTTCAGGTAACTACTGGTAATCGGGGTTTCATTTCGTCCCGGATGGCGTTTGTCAGGGGTTTTGCGTCTGAACAATTAAAAATGTTCTGTGTGATGAAAACACCAAAGAATACCTATTCTAGACGAATAGGGAGCTGTGTAATGAGCTAGCATTATGCTAGGTACCCACCTACCATTTACAACTCGCGCACTAAAACTCGCGACCCGACCCGACCCGCTTAAAACTGAAAACAGGCCGATTCATTTTTCAAATCGCGAATCGCAATCGTAAGGAATCACTTTTAGCCCTAAAATTGAGTTTTAAGTCATGAATCGCAATCGGTAGTTGTGCTATGGGAGTGCACAC